>CABFWB010000170.1:342319-360624 GCA_902151455.1 Timema bartmani | reverse complement strand
GGGACAGCTTTCATAACTAGACTTAGTTCCGTCAAAGAGTAAATCCGGATTCGTTCTATCCCATAGAAGTATAATTAAAAGTCTAGATTGTCCGCCGCTTGTCTGAATCCCAAAATTGTACTTTAATTTGATCGAGAAAAAAAAACGCGTCCAGTCCACCTGAATACAATTCCAACACCACTTATGGAATTTTAAAATATAGTTTTAAATATTGAAATAAATGGGTACATGTTTTTACGATAAATGTTTTAAGCAAGTTCATTGTCATTATGGTACTTTATGGGTCCAGAAAAAGTTAAAGGTAAAATGTGCAAAACATTTAATGACGACTAGAAACGAAAATGTAAAATTATATACGCCATAGCTAACTTTTAACCTGCCCAAGTCAAGTAATGCTATTTGACATTTAATTATAAAATATATCCTCCATCATTAGTATACTTAAAATAAACCTGTTTGTAATTTATAAAATTATAATACTCCAGTTAAGTCTTTGAAAAAAATAAAAATAAAAGTAATTGCATATCACAAAAGTTTCGCCAAGAAAACAAATAAACACGAATAGATTGTTTTTGGAACACTTCATGTGGTATTTTCTTGAGTGACAACCTTTTTGAATCTCTTCATGAACTTCAATATAACTTCACGACAACTTTTAATACTGCGCTTGTTCTGTATCATAATATAAACTCTTTCCGTGCTGTTGTTTGTTTTTATGAAGAATTTGTAAAGTTTACCCACTCTCTTTGCTGTTATTGCCTTTCTAAAAGTATCGCCAGAAGTTTCGCGTTTTGCGTCCTTAATCTACTTCGCGCGCTGTTCTCCGTTTTTCGTCCCCCATTCGTTCGTAGCAACTTGAAGGTTTCGGTTGGTCGGCGGCTGTGTCGTTCCCCTCCTACATATTTGTTTCCGTCTAATGGATAACTGATAAGTTAAACACGGTCTAATTTGACTATATTAAACGGCAAGGTTTCAAGAGGAAACGCAACTTGTATTGCTTGTTTTCACAATAAGAAGCAGGAAGTTCTCTACTTTGAGCTTGGATTCTTGGTAGTATTTATCTTAAGAATCGTTAAATACAATATTAGGTTATCCAAAGTAACAACATTGTAAAAAAAAATCGTGTCCATCACACGTAATAAAATTAAACATAACTTATTTAAATCACTCCGTATCACAGCTTCCTTAGGATGGGAAGTAAAACCTTCGGTCCCATGTCGATTGTGGCATGTAAAAGAACCCTTTAAGGTATGTGTAAATACCTTTCCTGGCAAAATTGGTAGGCCCTTTCGCTCTCGCTTATAGAAATTCTCGTGTGCTGGTATAATCGGTCGGATTTTAAAGTGTACGTTAAATACCTCAAATAAATAAAGTTAATAAAGTTGGTCTCAAAGTCGTTACTTTTGTTCATTGATTAATTTCCTTGACTAGAACTCCACCCGCACCAGAGGACATGTGGACAAAGGCATCCGTCTCATACTTTATATTTTGCTTGTGATGAAGAGATCGGGGTGCATTAGCGGCTAGCTGTATATATATTCTTAGTCCTGAATGTCTTAATACTCTCCCTGCACGTAGATGTGGGTACATTTACTCTTACTTATACCTTACTCCTACTACCCATCGATATAAATACGCGAATATCACTTAAGGGGCAGTAAGATATGAATAGAGAAGCACGGAATGGAAATTAAAACTTTAAAATATGTTTGTATTTTTTTTTTAGTCCCGTCTTGGTACCCGTTGGTTGTTATGCATTGATTACACTAATGGTTTAGGGATGAGAAAGGTAAAATTTAAAGGACGCTTATTCGTATTTGCATTAAGGGCGACTGAGAACAATTTACCCAAAACCACCTCCAGAACATTCTAACAAGATTCGAACTCGAGATCCCCGCCACTAGAAGACCAGACTAAATGAGCTTGACATGTAGACCATTGGGCTTACCAATGCGGGTGAAAAAACTTAGTAAAAGTTCCGGGTTTGATCCTTATGTTAACTAGATAATACCCGTTTCGGTGAACGCATGGTCTTAGACGTCACGCATGCAATAAAATGGACTGCCAATGATTTTTTTTACATCAGATCGCATCCCCTTCCAATCCACCTTAAAATACTTGTGGTAGTGCACTTCCTGTTGAGAGAAAATTTTATTTCATTTGGCCTATTTGGTTGACTTAAAACTTTCTTTGATTGAAATTTGTGTGCCAAATCTAAATCCTAAAGTGCATAATTAATTCCGAACGCTGGGGAGTATAAGGGGATAAACCGGCCACCAGACGTGCATGTGTATATGTTACACCCCTTCCGTGAACTGGCTTCTCTTGGTCAGTTCATGAATTGTGCAGCGCTTGTGCTGGCCATTTAATGAACTGTACTATTACATGAACTGGGAAGCTCCAAAAGTTTCCAAAATCGTAAACTGGACGAGTTTTCGCCCATTCCGTGAAATGGACAAGCGATTAACAGGTTTGGACTTAAGTTAATTTAACTTTTAATCTTATTAGAATTTAGGGCTAGGTTAACTTAGGCTGGGTTAGTTTAATATAAGATCTTTAAAAAAATTTCAGTACAATATTTCCCATTTCATAAAACGGCCAGGAGCTAATGCAATCTTTGCCCAATTCGTGAAATGATCAGGTGAAGAAACCAGTTAATGGAATGAGCAGAAATATTTCCCGATTCATGAAATGGGCAGTTTCACTATTGGGGTGTAACATATAATATATATTTCTGTGAACCTATTAATTTATTTGATGACGTTAATACACACGTTCATTAGTTCTATATCACCTCTTTTTTCTATTTTTTTTAAGAAGAATAAAACAGAGGGGAATAACACGAATTGCAACCTTGGCCATGTCTTGGAAACATGTCTTGAATTCTCATCCCTCCGAATTCGTGAAAGTTTAACGCCACGCCGCAGGTATCCCAGTTGTTTCCGTGGCGCCATTACACTGATTCCCCTTAGCTCCTCCAACTGCTTCCTCTCTTTCAGACTGAATTCTTAGAGGAGAAGACAGAGGGTTTTTTATACCTTGTCTTGGGCGGATAAACTCGGCTTCAAGGCAAACTGATTCTTCTTGAGGTTGTCTTAAACCTTTGTAACGCAGTAGATGTATGGATTATTTTTTTTTGGGGGGGGGGACCATAAACCCTAAATCACGTAGCGCTATTGAAAGAGGAGAAAGGGGGGGGTTCTAATGTCTCCTTGGCGTTAAATCGGGGGAGGTTGATTACATCACACTGTTAACGTAAAACTTTCTAATGTTGAAAGAAAAAATCTTTATTTTTTCACCGTTAGTAAACATAATTAGATTTAATACAAATCCGAATCTTAAGTTATATATGAGTCCCTCTTATAAAAACTTTCCATGAGAAATAATGACATTAACTATTGTTGTGAAAAGTTACCTAACACAGGTTGGGTGAAGGGGGTATCCGTCTAAATGTGTGCATGGTGCTACATTGGGGGACAGGTGTGGTAATAAAAAGGTAAGAAAAACCGTTATGTGGTTTACGGGTGAACCCATCGAATATATAAACATGACCAAACTGACCAATCTAAATCATGCGAAGATCACGATCAATTTAACGTTCTACGTAACGTAAAGAAACGGTATTATCAAGATTCACGCGACGTAGCGTAAAAACTCGAGAAACGCGCAAGCAATGACTTACGACTGTTTGAAAACAAATGGTTCACAAAAGTGAAACTAAAGCATTTAAGGCTGATTAGACTATAAGTTCTTACGATCTAAGAACTATTTGGATATGGTTAGAAGTGACCGGCTTTGCCCGGGATAACCACACAATGAATTTTGTGGTTACCCCGGGCAACGCTTTTCTTTGATTCAAACAGACAGGGAAAAAAAAAATTATTCCTTCCGGCTTGTTTTTTTTTTAAATCGAATAAAAATCGAATAAAAAATTTAAAATTTTGACTTCGAGGTGCACATGTTCATTTCAGTCCTTTTTTTGTGGTAGATATTGCGCAATCCTCATGACAGACAGACAATACGGATACAAAATAAAGTATAATAAGAGGTGACAACTTTTTAGTGTTTGCGAGACTGACTATACCAAAGAAATCGTCTGCACATCATAAACAAACAAATAAAGTAAGGTCTGTTCAATGTAATTGTTTTCTCAAAGGCCTTTTTTCCTACCAGAAAGCTATTATATATTAGGATTTTGGTAGGAAAAAAGACCTTTCAGAGTGTAATTCCTACCGTGAATGGAATATATTAAATAACTGTATTGACGTTGCTTGAAACATAACTGGCTGGATCACTTATATTCACGTAACGTGAAAATTTTCCCCTGGACAAATCTTTACGTTAAGCGAAAATAAACTTAACTGCATCCTGATGGATTCCAAATAAAAACATGTTATGTAAACGTTTCGTGAACGTTTAATTGATCGTGATCCCGGTATAAATAACTTAACTATTCTTGTGTTTTAAATTAAATCCATCACAATGCACTAAATTAATGTTAACATTGATGGGACATCGTCATAACTTAAAAGTTGTCTAGGAGAAAACTTTAACGTTAAGTACTATATTTTCGTTCCAGCCAATCATGTTGTAACATCATTACGGCTATTTAGTGCTTCATTTTTTTTTAATGATGTGCAGACTACTTCTTATATACAGTTAGTATGTCCACGTTTCACGAACACTAAAACGTTGTGGGTTTTTCATGCATATAACATTTTTTAGTTCTGGTAAGCTTATTTTGCAAGTATCTGAAGTCTAATCGCACTTAAATTTTCGAGTTTCATTTTATTGAGTGATTTGTTTTCAAACAGTCCAGACGTGAACGTTAAATTTTATTGTAATCCTGGCATTAGATCAGAAATAAACTTTTTTTGTTTAATTATTAAAGCTACTTAAACAGATTTTATTTGAGGATTTATTGAAATTTCGATGCTTTAGTAGCAAAATTTTATAACCTCTGTTTATTTTTTTATTTTAAAAATTAAAGTATTTTGGAAGGTTTGCCACAAAGTTTTTTTTTGTATGATCATAAACTTTTAAAAGCCTGTCACTTTTGAACTTTTTTAATGCTATAAAACTATTTAGCTTGATTTTTAAGACATTTTATAGATCTTGATAAACGTGTGGCTATATTTGTTACAAGTTCTTTGCTATATGCTTCATTTCTCCTTGTTCCCTTATTTATAATGTTTTGTTTTTTGCTTCTTTTGTCCGTGGAACTCTTTATTTCTATCTATTATGCTTTTTTTCGCTACTTTTTTAGTTGTATGTTTTCCTCTAAATACTTTACCTCTCTGTGCTCTTTTCTTAAGTTTTTGCACTTTCTGAGCTACTTTTCTACCCCAGTTTTTTATCAATTCCCTTTCCAAGTTTATATTTAAAAAAATAAACTGAACTGTCAAGGCGTTTAGACTCTCTACATAAAAACTCAATAGGAGGGGGTGCGTCACCAAATTAAAGGAACAGGGCTCTTCCATACTAATAAAGAATGATTTAAAAAGTTTTTTTTATACTTCCTTAACAAAATGTGTTATGTTTTTATTTTTCCTGTGGTTTGTTCCTTTGGCTTAGTAGTTATAGAATGGTCGACTTCATATCCAGGGGGATACTAGTTTGATCTTGTTTAGTGCTGATCAAGATATTTTTACACATTGTTTACGGACTCTTCCTCTAATCCAATTATTATATATTTCATTGGGTTAGTAAGGTTTAATTCAGAGGAAGTGTACCCGTATTTGAATGGTGTGAGACTGGAAAGCCATCCAGTAGTTAAAAAAACAAACTAGGTACACTCAACCGGGATTTGATTCCCAATTTCTCCGCCATCGGTATTCTAGTCTATTGCGAGAGTGACGCCTTAGACCATCCATTTAATTATATAAAATCTGAATTACCGAGCTAAGTTTGGTATTGGCCGTTATGTTCTAGGTTAAGCTAGATTGTAAATCATGTGCTTGATTTTTTTTTAAATCTTCAGCAGCTGATAGCAATTCTTGTATAAAAACTTTATTTTTGGTCAAAATAAATCGAATAATTCTCCAGTATAAACCTAGAGTTTAATTTTCTTAATATGGAAAAATTATACAGTTGTTGAATATCTGCCAAAGTTGTCCTGGGATTTAATGACAAACTTTTTCTCTTCATTTAAAAAGTTTCTCACCTAATGCCTCTATGTTCAAAACAGATATTCAACAACTGTTGATATCAGCATGAGAATGAAGTTAAAATCTATGTTTCTATTGAAGAAATAGTATTTATTTTGTAGAAAAAAAAAAGTTTTGCTATAAAAATAGCAACAAAAAAAACTTACCTTAACTCGCCTAACCTACACTATCGCTTTAATTCTGTCTCGTCTGTCTCGATCTCAAGCTTTTCCCCCTTCTTCGCCTTCGGAGTCTCTCAATCCCCTCTTTATCGCTCCGTTCTTTCTGGGCTGTATGACTGGATGAGCACTGGGACGGGGTGTGGNGGGGGGGGGGGGGGGGGGGGGGGGAGGAAGGAGGCATCAAGCCAAGTTGAAATTCGGTTTAAACGTTGGGAGCACAGACTCCTGTGGCAAAATGCGAAGTTTCTGTCTGTGTGTGTGTGTGTGTGTGTTTACAAGCGCGAGTCGGTGGGTCGTGGGGTGATGCTATTATCCCTAGGATGAGCGTAGAAGGGAAGGGCGGGGGGGAGGGATTGATTAGAGAAACGTCCGTTTCGTCATCTATGTGAAATGATTTAGGTTGCCTCGTTATCTGAAGGTATATTTACTAACTGTGAAATGATTGATTACCTAAGGACATATTTCTTTGGGATTTATTAGCTGTGAAAACATTAGGGTTGCCTCATTATTTGAAGAAATATTTCTTTATAAAGGGTTATTTTTTCACATACAAGTTACTCAATTATTTATAACCTCAACACATAAGCTTTTATTTCTGTATTGGTCATTTCAGTGTTAATTTAAAAACGGGCTCCGTGTGTCCATATCAACAATCCACTACTATGACTTATATTATCTGGCTTATCCCTTTTATTTTATTCCATTTTTTAGAGGCGCTTAGCACTTAAATTATGGGACATTAGCCACTAATTAGTTGTAGAACCTCCCAATATTTCGTAGTTACCCGATTTAGCTCCTCGTGATGATTTAATATAAAGGGAAAAGAAGAAGGAAAGTCGCACTACACATGTTCCAGGACAACTTTTATATCTCAAACCACATAAGGACACTAACTAATACTTTTTATTGATTTAAATTAGGCAAATATCTTTTATAGCCATAATCTAAAGTGCATTAGAAATATATCTATCTACCTGATTGTGTAACAGATAGCAGCACTAACTAACTTTGAATTCAAAGAGGATTTCCTCCTTTCTCCCTTGTACCCTCATATTTGAAGCTCACCGGAATTTGAATTGAGATTTCTCACTGGTTGACTTGTCACCTTATAAAGTACAGCGCCCTAGCTAATATGGTCGACCTTAGTCAAAACATAAACTCTTTTGGGATTCAAAGCTGTATTTTATTTTTAACTAATCGTTTACACAAGGGTTACTAACTACTTAATCTAAATTGATAATAATGAGGCCATCTAATCATCATCATGAACTCTTTTTTTAATCTATAAAATGAGTGGTCATGAATATTTGTTTTATTAATAATAATTTAAATTATTAAATATAGTAGAGGATTTATCCTATATATTATTTATGTTGTCAACATCCCTTTTTCTCAACTAATACAAAGCTTAAGCGATGAATAAGACATCCGTGGGTAGGATTTTTTTTACCGACTTCTGACAGCAAACTCAATTTACGTTAAAACACATTGTTTGTTTAAAATTTAAATTAAAAGAAAAATCTAACAATATTTTTGTATCATTTACCGAAAATAAACTCTCTTTACTATTTTGTGTATACACTTTGCTGAGTATTTAATTTCAACAACCCAACAAAAGACTAGATAGTTTTTTTGGGGGGGGAGTGGGGGGAGGGGGTAAGGTTGAATGTGCGAAAGTTTCGCAAGGGTTTACTGGTTAACCATTATTTTGAATCGTAATTTTATATAATGATAATAATTTAATATTAAATATAATTTTCTTATTTATCAATAGTTCTATATATATAGTAGGCCTACACTCATTTTAATATAAATACTTTATCTAAATATAAGACTCGAGCTCCGACGGCGATCAAGTGCAATGCTCACGTGGTCAGAACCTCACCTACCTTTCTAAGCTCGTGGGTAACCTGGCGGTCTAGGGGTAAGGTGTCAGACTTCTGTGCTGGGGGTCCGGGGTTCAATCCTCGGTCCCGGCACAGATTTATCTGATTGCCAAACCCTTCCTTCACCTCTGACAAGACGTGTATTAATCACAACTTGTGAATGTGAGGAATGCCAGGCCTCCACCGTGGTTCGGATTTCACGTTAAACTGTAGGTCCTCCATTTCATCTCACAATCACCCTACCATTACACATTAGCGTAAGTGCGTGTAACCCGAACGGGTAGTAATAACAATAATTAAAGCTCGTGTGTTGTGTGAGGCGACGCTACTAATCCGGTCGACGACGCACAAGACTGAGTAGACGCCGCTCGCCCAACTCCCCGGAGTAATCGTGGCTCGAGGAGGTTCTATTGTTGGAGGGTAAACATTTATTGTGTTTCGGTTCGTCTCCCATCTCCACCGCAGCAAGCTCGTAGTCTTGATGCCTTCCCAGCTGTCTCCCATGTAACTCATCCACTCAAGGGGATGGAGGAGGGAGGGTGGGGGGAGAGAAATGTGTATTGGATGGAGGAGGAGGGGTGGGGGTAATAGACCACACGCAGCTTGAGATCGTATCATAAAATGGATCTCTTTCCACGTAAATATGCCATACGATGGATAAAAATAAGTTTCCACGTATGCCTTCTTTTTTTTTAATAACGTTTTCACTACCGGTTGGCTAACAAATTACTTTAAAGCAGCCATGTTAAACTCTTTTTAAAATAAGGACCACATTGAAAATTGAAAATACCACCACCCTCAGTATTAAAAAACATAATTATTAATATTATTACTATAAAAATAGTTTTTTAAAAACCAGTATGCTGTTATTTTCAATTTTAATAATAATAATAATAATAATAATAATAATAATAATAGATTTATTATTATTATTATTATAAACATAAATTTATATCATGTTAAATTTTAAGACATTCTATTTTCACCCAGAAAAATTAAATCTTTCATTTGCAGCAAGGGTGTGAATGTTTTGTTTTTTTAAAATAAATTTTGTTTGGAATTGTCTTTCATGATTGACTATCAGAAGTACTTGGCGTTGCCCTGGGTAACCTCTCACTGTATTACAAAGAAAAGCTTTGGATTGCATGGTTACCCCTGGCAACACTTTTCTTTGCTTATAACAGGGAGAAAAAAACCTCTTTTGTTTTATTTCTTCAGACCCAGTTTCTAATCAAAATTTTAAAATTCTGGTTTCTAGGTGCCCACGTTCGTCCACATGGTCTATTTATTTTAAAATTTCAGAATTCTGCGTGCAGTAGATATCGCGCAATGCTCATAACAGACAGACAAGTTCTTAATTTTGTTAATATAGATAGACAGAATATAGATAGATTGATGACTGTTGCTTTTCAGCAAACCGTGGGTTCGCATATATTTGTTCCTTTTATTACAGAAAACAAATGTTTCGCGGCATCTTTACCTTTTTGGTTTACCAATCTATAATTGTTGGGAATCAACCTCACGCGAGTACAGAGTAAAAAGATTGTTTTCACCAACCTCTCTTGATATATTTCCACAAATAATGAGCAATTTCCAAATGATATAATCTCAAAGTTGTGTATCTATACATCGATTTTTAATAAGATGGATCAGATGGCATTGTGTTACGGTTTGTCAAAAAGGTCAGCGTGTCACACGGCCTTATAGGTCGGACCACATGTGGCCCGTGGACCATGAGTTTGATATATCTGCCTTAAAACTTTATTCGAAGGGATTGGAACAATACTATGCTATGCGAAAAAAATGTAACTATTATATATTTAACGTTATAATTTTAAAGGACCAACAATTCATATGGACCTGCTTCTGAGGCCACATGGTCTAAGGCATACTGTACTGAGGGTGATATTTACCATATGTTTTTGATTCTCCTTCCGTTCAAATGCGGATACACTTCCTCTAACTTCAATCCTAATTAATACCTAGCTCATTAGCGTAGGTAATACATATGCGTGTAACCTGAACAGTTGGTATATAAGACGTGGTGTTAAAAAATACTCCATGTCAAAATAATAATTCTTCTTTTGTTTGAACTTGATACAATCTTTGAACTTACACAAATCATTTGAATGAATCATTTTGCTTCCTGTAAGGAAGAATGGGAACATAATTAAATATAACGCTTATACATCAACTTCGATGGTCTAACGTCACCGACCTCTGTGGTCTTGGGGTAAAGTGCTCGCCTCAGGACCTGATGTTCAGGGGTTCAAACTCAACTGGGGTCGATAGATTTTCCTTGAGCGATAAAAATCCTTAGCACAACTTTCTTCCGAGGGGAAGTAAAGCCGTCTGTCCCATGTCTATTGTAGCATGTTAAAGAACCCTGGAAGGTTTGATAAAATACCTTTATTGGCAAAATTGGTAGGCCATTTCGCTCTCGCTCATAGAAACTTTCGTGTGCTGATATAATCAGTCGGTCCAGAAAATGCACGTTAAATACCTCAAATGAATAAAATAGAATAATATTGTCGAGCTTTCTAAGGCATCACTCTCGCAATCTGCAAGACTGCCGATAGTGGGGAGTTTGGTTTTGAGTTCGAATACTGGATGATTGTTCTGAGGGTGTTTTTTTCCTATCTGGTTTTACACTCTGCTTACACGCAAATGTCGGTACACTTCTCCTAAACTAAACATCATTCAGCCCTAACACATAAGCGTAGCTAGTACATAATGCATAAACGTGGTGCTATAGTGGTTTATTTATCTATATATACAGAGTGTACCATAACATCTGAGACCCACTTTGGTGATTGACAGGAGACACAAAGACGATGAAAAAGGTTCACATATACATGACGTGTCTTATTTAACTTTTTTGCCAATCTAAAGTAATGTTTGTACGCTAGTAACGTGGGGCTGCATAACTTTATATGAAGTGCTCAAAATGTCCACCTTCTGCCTTAATGTAAGCCTGCAGTTGTCGTGTCGTAGAATGTCGCCCTCTTTCTAAAATATATCGCATTACATATTTAGGAACACCGTGTTTACTATATAATAACATTGTTTTGGCATAGTACATTACTGTCCCAAGATCTTAATTTTTTAATCACCGCGTCTTACTACCCATTCGGGTTTCATATGCTTATATATTTATTATAAAAATATTGTTTTAGGGATTAGGAAGGCTATATTTAGAAGTGGACCCACATTTTCTTGGAGGGAGAGTAGAAAACAATTTTGGAGGAAAAAAACTTCATGGCCCGAGCTATGGTATTCAATAAGGTGGTTGTATCAAAGTTTTTTTTTGTTAATTGCTTACAAGTGTTGAAGATGAGTACCATTTAATTCCAGATAAAATCTATAAATGTGATGAAACTGGGGTGTCGGCTGTCCTAAAATATAAGTCCAAAGTTATTAATTTGAAGGGAATAAAACAGGTTGGCGCTCGCTCTCACCTCTGCAGAAAAGGAGATGTCACGAAGATCGATGTAGTTATTAAATAAAATGGAATTGTGACGATAGGAAAATAGAGTCAAGTAGGGTAACATGCCCCAGTTTTTAAATAGGTACTGGGGTTAGGTTTAGGATAATGTCCAGGTTGTTCCTTTTCACTTAGTTGAATATATTTGTTAAATTTTATTATTGTTTTAAGAACTGTTTTGTGAATTATCTAAATTGAACTTGACTGATTGTATTACTAATTTGTCTGTATTTTTTAACTATGTCTAAATAAAATAATGATAAAAAAAATCTGTCACGAAGAAACAAAATAAGAACACAGGCTTGACTGAAAAGGTGAAAGTAAAAACAAATAATAATAAAGAGGCAACATGTGCCTCAGACAGTGATGACAATGATGCGGAGTGTTTGTATTCTAGCTGAGTGCCCGTTCTTCGCACGGGATATTGTGTTATTATTTATTTTTGAAGGAAAATGAAGTTTTGTTTTAATCTTAATGGCATGGTTCTTAGTGCTACCCTAGAAACACCGTGAGGTGGTGACCATGTATTTTTTTTCATGGGTAGTTTTATTTTCGGCAGGCTTTCTTGCCTACTGCTTATGGCGTTATCAGCTGAGCGCGGCTTGATAGGTTCCCCCACCCTCCCACCACCACACACCACCCCGGGCCAGGCCCTTTCAATCACACAGACACTATAAACACCACAAAATTCAACAAAATATAAACTACATACTTCTACCGTCTCTTGGAGTTGCATATTAAAACGTAATTACATATTTTAATTAATTGTCTGTATTCATTTTTTTCCCAACCCTTAAAAGCATCTACAGGGCTAAAAAAAATTATATTTTTTCTAAGGCATTATTAGAACAAACTTATCGGATTATTATCCTATAAACGCTTTAAAACAGTTTATAAAGCAATATTGTTGATTAGAGTAGCTACCCCGATTTCACACCCTTAATCACAAAACATTGGAATGAAACATATTTACTTTGCTTAATTAGCTTATAAGGAACACCTGTGCTAATTTCAGCCCTCTAGCTTCGTGGGAAGTGTAAGAATTAGTGATGAGTGATTCAGTCAGGGCTTTCGTTTATATATCAACATATCAACAGAGAGATGGGTATCGTGCTGTTAATTTGCTGGCATCGATGACGATGATGCTGAAGCAGTGCATACGTGCATTCATTGCTCAAAACGAACTTGCGATTGTGTATCCCATCATGCCCCCATGTCATGTTCTATGATACCCCACATATGGGGCAAGATGGAAGAAAATCTCGTGTCTGATGAA
Organism: Timema bartmani; assembly: GCA_902151455.1. NCBI lineage: Eukaryota > Metazoa > Arthropoda > Insecta > Phasmatodea > Timematidae > Timema > Timema bartmani. The sequence continues at coordinate 347,650 of CABFWB010000170.1, read as the reverse complement.
GAAAAAAAAGACAGAATTTTATTTGACATTTAAAATTTGATAGTGTAAATTACATTTTAAGGGTGTGTATGCTATTTTTAAAAAACATTATTTTAGTATTACCCATTTTAATGCTGTAGCGCCTCAAATCTTAACCACCCCTTCATCCCGCCCCCCCTCCCCTACTTAATTAATACTGACAGTCTGACTGGTCGAGCAGGGGTCCTCTATAAGGTTCCTCAGAGGAGTTTTTGGAATATTCAATCTTGCCCTAGGACTAAACGTAGTTTTACTTAAGAGAAATAAATAGATTATTTTGTCATCCACTTTTTAGATTACAATAAAATTAGAATATAATGTTTGTATTTACGATTGCATTCATCCTGTTCTGATTTTTTTTTCTATCGTACTACAGCAATCAATGTAGGAGTGTGCGAAGAATCTATTTATTTAATAGTTCCATTGTAAATATACTCTGTTTTTTCGCCTATTCATTCCGCGGACTGTTTTAGGAAACAACCACTGTGGAGCTGTTTTTGACCATTTCCTCAAACATGCTTATTAAACCACCCCTTTTCACCGCGAACAAGCTTTACGCGGAGAGATGGGTGAGAGAAAGGCTCTGTGTGGGACTTAGAGCATGAATTTAATTACGTGTTTTTATCGTCAACGCGTTCATTATTCAAGGTTACAATAGCCTTTGGTAAATATAATGCTAGCCATGGTCCATCCACGACTTGTTGGGGTGCTTTCGGACAGTTAGCGGAACGTTACTTTATCTACTTTAGTTTGACTCGCTTCAGTGACCGAATGCTCTAAGGCATAAACTATTGTGTTAGACTGGCCTTCTGAAGACGTGGAGATTGAGGTTTGAATCCCGGTCGGATATATTGAGGTTTTTTCCCTAAATACCCGCCTCGGTGGCGTAGTTGGGCTAACACGCTAGTCGTGTTGAGCTCGACCGCCGAGGACGGGGAGATCGAGGTTCGAATCTCGGTCGGGTAACTGGGGGTGGTTTTTCCTAAATGGTTTTCCACTCTCCCTCCACGCAAATGCGGGTTCACTTCCTCTAAAATAAACCCTCCCAATTCCTAATCCATTAGCGTAAATTAGTACTTAGGCGTATAACCCGAACGGGTAGTAAGACGCGGTGCTAAATATTATTATTATTATTTTCCCTAAATGGTTTCTCACTCTCCTTCCATGCAATTGCGGGTATACTACCTCTAAAATACTTCCTTCTTCATCCCTACACCATAATAGTAATTATATATGCGTATAATCTGAACAGGTAGCAAGACGTGGTGTTAAAAAAAATCTTTGGTCTGTTTATATGGCAATCAATGTGTTTTATTGACAGGACTGGTGTTCAACTTTGACGGATAAAAGCAGCACACATTGGTTTTAGAATATTACGTAGCTTCCAGCGCGTCGTATTGAATTTCACAAAGTAATAATACATCGATTAGAAAGTTAAGGGAATCAAAATTATTATTATTATTAGCATCGCGTCTTACTACCCGTTCGGGTTATACGTACGAATCAAAATTAACCAATTTAAACTTTTGATTAAATTAAAAGTATATAATCCTATTTGAAGGATTAAATACTGAGAATATATTGGTTGTCATTTTCAGAAGTAATATAATTTACTTTTAAATATATTTCTATTTAAAATGGGACTATTAATTAAAATAAAATTAAAAGTATCGGTGATTTATATCTCATATATATATATTCATTAGTCGTGTGTATATATATATATATATATACACGACTAATGAAATTACTTTATTGATGAAATTTGTCTGATAGAGACTATTTGTGGAATAGATGGTGATAGATTAACGAAAACCAATTGTTCAAAATATCCCCAACAAGTTTTGTTTAGTGTTCCGCACATTACTGCCCGTTTGTAATAACCTTGGATTAATTACTCTATGTCATTAGGAATTAGAAAGTTTAGTGCCGCACTTGCAATCGTATGCCACCTATCCCCATCTTGAGATAGTTCTATCCAGTCCACCTCATTACACCATGTCCCTATCTTGAGCTAATTCTACCCAGTCAATCTCACTACACCCTATCCCTATCTTGAGCTAGTTCTACCCAGTCAATCTCACTACACCCTATCCCTATCTTGAGCTAGTTCTACCCAGTCAATCTCACTACATCCTATCCCTATCTTGAGCTAGCTCTATACAGTCCACCTCACTACACCCTATCCCTATCTTGAGCTAGTTCTACCCAGTCCACCTCATTACACCCTATCTCTTTCAGGTCCAATATAATATTATCCTCCCATCTTTGTCTATATCTTCCCAATGGTCCCTTCACATTGGGTTTGCTAGTCACTACCCTGAACACGGTTCTAGATTCTTATCATTCACACTGCGTGACCTTCCCATTGTAATCTGCGAGATTTGACTATCCTAAAACTATGTCTTTTGATGAATACAGGGTATGTAACTCATCATTATGTCACATTCTTAAATTCTACTAATGTACGGCCTAAACGCATTTGCCTTGTGAGATGATGAGAAAGCTACAATATAAAAAAATCTCACTTGTAAATACCTATTAACACTGCCTGGTCGGAGTTGATGATATTAGTCAAGCTCTCTTGCCGCCTAGCCAACTCTCTCTCTGTCCCCAAAAATGTTTGATAGAGTTTATCTATCGCCCGATACGCGGCTCTGTGAACTAGTTTGATTGGGGGGGGAAGGGCGTCTCGCTCAACCGCGAAATTAATTCCGGGCGAGATTTTCTGATCGATAATGTCTCCATAAATCCGAGTAGAGTCATTTTGACTTCGTAATTTAACATGAGTTTTTGAAAAGAGATATTTTGCATATTTTTTTTATTGTTTTAGGTTGGGTATGGCTTTAAAATGAGTATGCTGTGCGGGTTGCATATCAAGTAGCATGGTCTTGAAATTCTCCTTTCGTGTCCAAGTCGGTGGAATGTTTGATCATCAGCTTTGGGAGACATTTATTCGATTCCACATGATTTTGTTGAAGATTATTATTTGTTTACTAAATAATCCTACGCTTTTGATTATCAATATTTGAGGTATTTGACGTGCTTTTTCTGAACTGACTGATTATATCAGCACACAACTTATAAACTATATTAAATCTAGAACAAACGCAACCTCCAGCCGTTAATTCATTACTACGACGGGGGAAAATTCACGTTTCACTAATGATACATTTTTCGGCCATGCCGGGAATCGATCCTCGGACCCTTAGGTCAGTAATCAGACACGTTACCGACTGAGGTAAGGTGCCTGACCAATGCCATCCATTTAATAATATTTGAGGTGGATGATTAGAAGACTTTATTGCACTTTTTATGACAAAAAAACCGCCTCGGTGGCTTAGTTAGCTAACGCGCTAGTTTCATGTAGAGCTAGACTGCTGAAGATGGGGAGATCAAGGTTCGAATCTCGCTCGGGTGAACTGGGTGTAGTTTTTTCTCAATAGTTTTCCACTCTACCTCCACGCAAATGTGGGTTCACCTCCTCTATATTCAACCTTCCCATTTTCTAACCCATTAATGTAATTAGTACTTAAGCTTATAGCCCGAACGGTTAGTAAGACGCGGTGCTAAGTATTATTATTTATGACAAAAAACTTTTTGGTCAAAATAAATCAAATATCGCTTCAGTAGATACGTTAAGTTTCAAACTTTTTTTTTTGCTTTCAAAAATTGATAACATTTTACTATATTTTAGTGTTAATTTATAGATATTGATAGTATTATCTATCAAGATTGACAGCTGTAGATCACATGACTTGACACATGAATACGTGAAAGTAGATTTTATAATTTTTTTCACAGCTATCCTTAATATACTCGTATATTAATCTTAACAACTTTTGAATATTTGTCCTAGTCAAATTACGCTCTAAACATAAATTTTCAAAAAAAACCTATTAAAATTACACACCTGATTTAGTGGACGAATGGTCTATGGCATCACTCTCATTTTAGACTTACCTGCTGATGAGGGGGAGATTGGGGTTCGAATGCCGGTCGGGCCTACTGAAGGTGTTTAAATGGCTTCCCACTATCCTAAAACAATTTAAAAAAAATTAAATTATAATATATTGAAAATGGTACTAATTGTATCTTCTGAAACAATATATATTATTTATTTTGTCAAAAAAAATATATTTGTCATAAAAAAAACTAAAAAACCGGAGTATCTTTCTTTGACTCACATTTCCTTCCATCCCACCTCAAGAACTGTGATTGGAGTGTTATATAAGTTTAATTTATTTTCCCACCCCGTTTCACTATCCAATGAGGACTATACCCATTACAATTACGCTAATTCCCAGTTTGGTGGACGAATGGTCCGTCTTGGAGCTGTTGAGAGCGCATTAGCACTTCCGGCAATGTCGTTTCCATAGTACACCACAGTGAGTTTATAGATTGTCATATATACCCCATTATTATTTTATTTTAAATTCTTATTTTTAACTTTCATTCAACAAGAAATTTTCAGTTTAACCTCTTGTTTTTCTTCTTAATAGAGGCTACGTTAGTCAGCGTCTTTTCGTGCTATACTCCCATATTCTTATTACTTTAATTTTTTAGGGATGAGGAAGGTTGAATTTTTTAAACGAAGTGACCCCCATTTCCGTGAAGGGAGAGTGGAAAGACATTTGGGAAAATCACCCTTTATGCACCCAACCGTGGTCGAACCCTGATCTCCTTAGACCAGGGGTTTTCAAAGTTTTTGTTCTGTAGCCTCACTTATACATTAAAAGTATTTGTTAAACCTCACTTTCTTGAAAATAAAACAAACCCTCTTTTATGCTAGGATTAAATGAAAGCACGCAATATTTCATAGACTAGTATATAATATTTTGAATATTCGAAGAAGTATCCGTCATTTGCTAAAGGAAATACTTTTTGTTTATTGATTGTACGTTTAAAGTAGCCGGTTTTTAATTAAATCAAAAATATCTAATCAAAATTTTAAAATTCCATCCTCGAGATGCACACGTTTGTGCACAGAGGCCACTCATTTTTTTAAATTTTACACCTCTGCGTGCTATAAAAATCGTACAATGCTCATGACAGACAAATAAACTCTTCATTTTATTTTCATTGCTTTGCTTCCAACCCCGCTCACTAGAAATCCCCTCACGCCTCACAATTTGAGAAACCCTGCCTAAGACCATGCAGCCACAGAAGCGGGTGAGGTTATGTCAGGTTAGTACCCCCCCCCCCCCCCCCCCCCCCCCACCCCCAGGTAACCCGAACCGAGATTAGAACCTCGATCTTCCATTCCTTAGCAGTCTAGAAGATACTAGCGCTTTAACTAACTACGCCACCGAG
>CABFWB010000170.1:332105-342134 GCA_902151455.1 Timema bartmani | reverse complement strand
CCCCCCCCCACCAGCATTTTGTATTTCTTTGCGCTCAACTGCTACAGATTCAAATGGTCAAAGACAAGCGTATCAAACTCGTTTTATCAAAAGGACCTCATTGAAAATTTAAACTACTTAAGAGTCCCTATTTCAGGATATTCACTAAGGTCACCATCTTAATTTTTTTTAAATCGATTTTAAAATCCTTACTATTACAAAAATTAGGAGATGCATTTGGGAGGATAACATTAGAATGGACCTGAAAGATATAGATTGCAATGAGGTAGACTGGATAGAACTAGGCAAGAAAGGGATAGGGTGTAATGAGTTAGGCTGAATAAAACTAGCTCAAGATAGGGATAAGGCCTATTGAGTTGGATTAGATAGCACTAGTTCAAGATATGTTATAGTGAAGTGGATTGGATAGAACTAGCTCCAGATAGGGATATGTTAGAATGAAGTGAATTGGATAGAACTATCTCAAAGTTGGTAGGGATAGGTGGCGTACTAATGTAAGTGTGACAATGAACTTTTGAGTCCCTAGTGCCATAGAGTAATTAAGTACTATTACAAAAATACACAGATAATACATTTTTTAAGACTTTTAGCATTTATTTTTACCCACAAATTTGGACCACTTTTTTTGTAGCAAGTGTTTGATTATTACACTTTAAAGTTTTTCTTTAGGTCACTCAATTGTTGACAAAATGTGTGTCCGTAAACCATGTTATATAGGACATTTATATTTTAATCAGATAAAACTAATGATTATACATTTTTGTGCTACAAAACATTGCTTGTATTTGTCGCGCAGATTTAACTGTTTTGGGGATCCACTTCGGGGGCTGCATGGTCTAAGGCACTATTCACACAGTAGACCAGACTACCAATGACGGGGAGATCGAGTTTTGAATCTCGGTCGGCTGTACTGAGGATGGTTTTTCAACAATAGTTTTCCATTATCCCTCCACGCAAATGCGAGTTCACTTCCTTTAAATATAGCCCTCCTGACCCATAAAACCATTTGCATAATTAGTACACAAGCGTAGAACCTAAATGGGTAGTAAGACGCAGTGCTAAAAAAAAGGTACTAGACTGTACTGCCAATTTACATGGAGATCGAGGTTAGAATCCCAGTCGAGTGTACTGAGTTTTTTCTTAAATGTTTGTCCACTCTACCTCCACGCAAATGTGAGTACATTTCCTCTACATTCAATCTCCCTCAACCTTAACACATTAGCGTATTTAGCACATGGACTTATAACCCCTGCGGGTAGTAAGACGCTGTGACAAAAAAAAACCTCTTATGTATTTGGGATGAGGAAGGTAGAATTAAGAGTGGACTGAGAGTGGTTAAACCATTTTGGAGAAAAAAAAGCTCTCAGTACGCCTCATCAGTATTCTAACCCCGATATCTAGGTCATCGGCGGTCCATTCTATTGCGAGTGTGACGCCTTATGATCCTGTTCGAACAACCGAAATGGGGTTCTAGTCCGGTATTAATGGTAAAGGCGGTGACAGCGCCAGGGTGTCGAAATGGCGACCTCTTGGTTCGGTAGCGCCCGGTAGCTCGTTTCGAGGCTGACGTCGGTGGCGGGGACGCGTTGTAGAAGAAGGTCGGCGATGGGTGGGGAGGGGGAGAGGGGGTAAGAGCGACGCTGCCGCCCCGGCCTATGTGTACTGTTCCTCGGCTCGCCGCAGTGCGTGGGCCGGGGTCGTGCCGTGCGGAGCTGCTGCGCTCTCTCCTCTTTTTCTCGCCTCTCTCTCTCTCTCTCTCTCGTGTAGTGGTGTTGGTGTTATTGTGTCATTTCCCTCTCATACACTCTCCTTACTGGGTCGTGTGAGCGTCTTTACAGCCTGGCTGGGCCGTAGAACGAACTGTATCGGAATGTATACTGCCTTATCCTCTCTGTGTAGTGGCCGTACATGACGTACATTCAGGATAAATATATTCAACCAGGAAATATCTTATATAAAGGCCATTTGAGTGTTTATAGTGAGTGAAATCTATAAAAACAAAACAAAAAACCTCTAATGGTTTTACTTCTTTTGGACATTTCGAAATATTAGTTAGTTGTGCTGTGTTATTTATTTATTTGTATGACTAGGAAAGGAAAGTGAATCTGTTATTTAATCAATCCAATGTGAGGACCATTAGTTTTGTTGGTTGAGGTAAACCTAAATACGATAAACAGCGTTTACCCGCCCTTTCCGCTCTTTTTATCCTTTCGTTGCGTGTGGTTAGTTTAGGCTTTATACTCCTTTTATTTTTTTAATTCTAAGCAGTTTCTCTCATGTATAATATTAATTGTATGGTGTATATATATACAATTTAGGTTAGCCAATGAATGTATGGACGCTCTTATGGCTGGGCTACCCTATGCAATAAAAATGGGGTCTTGAGCCAAAGATTTGTATTGCATAAAAATTATAAAATTCTTAGCTGTCGATGGGCTTGACAACAATCCCGGGGATTTGAACAAGAAAGAAAGTTGACTTACGTAATTTTCAACCAGATATGATAAGTATTTTTATTTTAGCACCAGGTCTTACTACCCGTTCGGTCTATACGCCTATATACTAATTACACTAATATATGTAAGTGTACCCGGATTTGCATTAAGCGAGAATGGAAAGCCGCTAAGGGGAAAACCACCCTCAGTAAACCCTACTAGGATTCGAACCCCGATCTCGCCCGTCATCAGCAGGCCAGTTGATCACGAGAGTGACGCCTTAGACCATTTGGCCACAAGTGGGTTAAACCAGAATAGTAGTGTATCCTGATCAAAAGTGAATGTTGCTGTCTCAATTTGGTTGTCAACTAAAAATGTGTGAACCAATAACAAATTGAAAATATGGGCTTGTAGAACCTGTCGTTGTAACAAATATCTAGTCTGTAAGAGTAGGGATATAAATTATATACATAAATATAATTTATTTATATATATTTTTAAGTAAATACATTTAAAGACAAAGTTCAGTTTTGAACTACTAAAGCCAGTCAGAAGACCCTACTTCAATTCCAAGCAGTGCTAAAGATGTTACTTTTTGTGTTTGAAGCTAGGGCTGGGTCTAAGTTACTAAACGTACTTCTTTAGCTTATGTTAGTATGAATAGTATGATTTTGGTAGGAAGAACAGTAGAAGTTAGTTACTATTATTATTATTATTAGTATTATTAGCACCGCGTCTTACTACCCGTTCGGGTTGTACGCACTTACGCTAATGTGTAATGGTAGGGTGATTGTGAGATGAAATGGAGGACCTACAGTTTAACGTGGAGGCCTGACATTCCACAAGTTAGTTACTAAAGTTACTAAAACAAGTCAAGTCATGTTTTCTGCAGCTGGGGAAGAAATGAATAAGGTAGAATTAAAAAAAAAAAATTACTCGCACTTGCGTTAAGGGAAAGTTTTAAACCATTCAGGAAGAAAACATTTCATTACACCCGGCTGGGATTTGAACCCTGACCTCCACATGCCCTCTTGAGTAGATTGGCCACATTAATGCCGATCAAATTTTATTTTAAATGCTGAGCCTTGTTTCACTATAAAACAATGTATTTGCCATAAGAGAGCAATTATATAAAAACACATTTAAGCACAATATTTTGAGACTGAGAAAACCATTTTACTCGTGAGTTCGCAAAGTATTTAAGCTTCATTCGTTGCACATTAGTGGAGATATTAACCAGTACTAATGTACCGTTGTCCAGGGTACGCCCGAATATACGATCTCACATCTTTTCCGTGGAGGCCCTTTCCATGTCCCGATGAGATGAGGTGATGGTGATTTAGTATGAGGTTGTGGAAACACCTAAACCTAATTAAAGCCTTACTAACCAAACCCTGGTGACCGTTGGGGGTCATTCCTCTTTTTAGAAAAATACCAGAGGTACCTGTCAGGAACCAAACCCGGCGCCCCTAGGCTCGGGAACAAGTCTTGCAGTTTTTATTTCAAAACTTTTTTTTTTGTCATAGTAAATATCTCTCCAGTAGAAACATATATTTTAATTTTCTTCACAAGGTGATATCAACAGTTGTTGAATATATGTCGAGGGTGTCCTGGAATTTAATGACAGCTTTTTCTCTTCATTAAAAAGTTTCTCATCTAATGCAACTATTTTCATGACACATATTCAACAACTGTTGATATAACCCTGTGAAGAAAATTAAACTCCATGTTTCTACTGAAGTAATATATTATTTATTTTGGCAAAAAAAAATTGTGCAATAAGAACTGAATAAATACTTCCTTAACTCGCATTCCCTACACTCCCAACGTAAGAATGTTCGTCTGAATATTATAATAATTGTTTGACTCATTAAAATTAATGTTATATTTTGTGCCAAACATTAAAGGGGGATTCTTGTACTATGTTACGTTTCTATCTAAGGAGTTTATTATTATTATTATTATTATTATTATTATTATTATTATTATTATTATTATTATTATTATCATCATCATTATTATTATTTGCGCTCTTTTTTTTTGTCCACTTTTATTACTTACCATCTGTCCGAGCTATACTACTAATTTAACTACACTAGTTGGATAGTCGCATCAGTGGCTGAACGGTTTAAGGTGTCACTCTAGCGTTGGACTGTTCTGCTGATGGTGGGGATATCGCGGTTTGAATACCAATCGGGTCTACTGAAGGTGTTTTTTTCCTAAATGGTTTCCCACTCTCTTTCTATGCAAATTCAAGTAGATTACCTCTAAAATTATTCTTTTTTCATCCCCACCCCATTAGAGTAATTATCATAAATGCGTAGATCCTTAACAGGTAGAAGGACGGGGTGATAATAAAAATTGGGTTTTGATGAGAAAGGTATCATTTAGAAGAAACTTACCCACATTTATATGATGGGAGGGTTGGAAAGCTTTCAGAATAAACTAGCCTCAATACACCTGGATGGGATTTGAGCCTCAAACCTTTATCTCGCTGGCAAACCAGACTAGATGAGTTTAACATTTTAATCCGCACCCCTCCACCTATGCGGTTCATAAAATATGGTTGTCGGTTGAGATAATACCTGTTAGGAAGACTTGATCCAGGCGTTGGATTAGTTTTGATACGTGGCAGGTGTTTTTCTCACGCCAGTCAAACGATTGTAAACAAACAAACCAACCAACCCCTCTCCTCCCTGCTGCACGCACACACACACACACACACACACACGAACACTACCCCCCTTCTATATGCATGGCGTGTGCCATGGTGCGTACATTGTTATTGATTTGTCTTTGGCGAGGTTGAATCAAGTACCGGAAGTTTTATTTCCGGATAAAAGCACGTCGGACACTTTGATTGGCTGCACGCAAAAGGGCTCCATCTCACTTGCTAAAATGGTTCGTTCACACGTTTGAACTGAATATGACACTTGTAGCTGCCAGGTATTTATTTTGGTTATTTAACCAAATGATGTTATCACCAGATGACTTAAACTTTTTTTTTTTAAAACTTCTAGACCAGATACAGCACCCCCGGCCATTAATTTATTATTGTGAAAGAGGTAAACCCGATTTCACTAACTATACCTCTCAAAGAGGGAAACCTAATTTTACTAATTATTAATAACTCACCACTGTAAAATAGGGAAACCCAATTTTACCAATTATCAATAATTCATCACTGTGAAAGAGGGAAACCCAATTTTGCCACTTATCATTGATTCATCACTGTGAAATAGAGAAACCTAATTTTACGACTTATCAATAATTCATCACTGTGAAATAGGGAAATCCAATTTTACCAACTATCAATAATTCATCACTGTGAAATAGGGAAACCCAATTTTACCACTTATCATTGATTCATCACTGTGAAATAGGGAAACCCAATTTCATCAACTATAAATAATTCAACTGAGTTGGGAATTCAACCTGGAGCTCTTACTTAGTGGATAGATGCAATACCGACCTAGCCAATGTTAGAAGTGTTGCAGGATGCTTAGTTCTGACACAGTAGACTGTGGTTCGTTCTCTACTGGGGCCGCTGTTCCCAACCCCTCAACAATGTAACTAGATTTTTTTTTTTTAACTTAACTGAACTCGGGGCTATTTTAATTGTTTTTCCCACTCCTGCTCTAGTAGATTAGATAGTCTGAGAACCAGTATTGATACAAAAGCATAATACAAAAAAAAACTTAATTTGTAAAATGAATGATACATTTTTTACTCCACGAAGTATGTTAATTTTTGAGCTAATATTTAAATAGAGTATGAATAAATTAATATATTGTAAAAATGAAACATCACAATCATTAACTTAAAACACGTAAATCTTTTCAAAACTTATTTTTCACAGAAACATCTATCTTAAAGAATGCCACTTATACCATTGTTCCGGCAAGCGTTTTGGTTGTTGCGCTGATTTTTTAAGTTTGCTGTACCCAGTGCGCGGCGCCGTCACGTCAGACTTTCAGGATCAGGGTTAAATTTTGGTCTGGAAAACCTGGGGGGAAAAAAAGTCAGGGAATTTGTTTTGATACTGAAAATTCTAAGAAATTTTAAAGTCACTGGAATTTTCAAATATGTTTACAATAGTTTTTTTTATATTTGAAGCAGAACAGCATAATATAAACTATTATTGCTTTCTCAATTCATGCAATTTGGCGATGAAAACTCACATATTAGCTTCAATAATAGTACTGTCAATAATTGAATAAAATGCAGTGAAAATAACGAGCGTGTTTATTTATAAATTTGCCCCTAATAATTTCTGGGAAAACGCATATATTTTGGTCCACATAATATACATATATTGACACCCATTTGACTGTTTCAAAAACATGTATATATTGTCAGCCGTTTGATAATTTTAACATGCAGTATATCGTTTGACACCCATTTAACTCTTTCGACAGATATGGGGTTTCACTCATTGGACTACTTAAATTTTAAAAAGACATGTGTTAACACCCATTTGACTATTTCAACAGACATGTATTTGGAAAACCTGGGGGGAAAAAAAGTCAGGGAATTTGTTTTGATACTGAAAATTCTAAGAAATTTTAAAGTCACTGGAATTTTCAAATATGTTTACAATAGTTTTTTTTATATTTGAAGCAGAACAGCATAATATAAACTATTATTGCTTTCTCAATTCATGCAATTTGGCGATGAAAACTCACATATTAGCTTCAATAATAGTACTGTCAATAATTGAATAAAATGCAGTGAAAATAACGAGCGTGTTTATTTATAAATTTGCCCCTAATAATTTCTGGGAAAACGCATATATTTTGGTCCACATAATATACATATATTGACACCCATTTGACTGTTTCAAAAACATGTATATATTGTCAGCCGTTTGATAATTTTAACATGCAGTATATCGTTTGACACCCATTTAACTCTTTCGACAGATATGGGGTTTCACTCATTGGACTACTTAAATTTTAAAAAGACATGTGTTAACACCCATTTGACTATTTCAACAGACATGTATTTACGCAAATTTGACTATTTCAATAGACATGTATTAACACCCATTTGACTATTTCAACAGATATGTATTCACGCAAATTTGACTATTTCAACAGACATGTATTAACACCCATTTGACTATTTCAACAGACATGTATCCACGCAAATTTGACTATTTCAACAGACATGTATTCACGCAAATTTAACTATTTCAACAGACATGTATTAACACCCATTTGACTATTTCAAGACATATAGCCACACCTATTTCACTATTTCAACAGACATGTGTTATGTGTTAACACCCATTTGACTGTTTCAACAAACATGTAATGCCAGCCGTTTGATTATTTCAACCTACATGTTTTTATACCCAAGCCTCAAGTTGGACATGCATGCTGAATTAAACCATTCGACCACCGAATGGGTTCTGAAACATTTGATTTTTTGTTATCAGGTCCTCTCGTCATTTGTTTAAAACTCCGACCTTTTGGAAGCGGCGAGAGGTCCGTCAAGGGGGTTGGGAGGGAGAAGAAAGATGGAGGTCAAGGTCAATAGGCGTGGAGGATGTGTACACGTGTCCCGTCACCTGAGACGTTGACCTCTCTCGTTTAACTCCAACCCTCCCTCATGTGTAATCGATCAAGCGGAACAAATTAGAGTTGGAGCATGTATACACACACACACTTTTACCTGGTCCCCTTTGCATCTTGTTAACTCACACCACAACTTTGCCATCATCAAGTCACCTGCCTTGGGAAATTAACTCTCGGAAACACTCGCTCGTGGCTACGGAAATTGATCAAACTCTTAAGACCGGTATACAATGTTCATTACAATACCGCCATTTATAAACTTTGTTAAACTTGGTTTAAAATTTAGTGTAGCACTTTTTAAGCTTTATTTAATTTATATTATGTATATAATTTATAGGCGTAATCATACATAATGTTTATAGCTTTAGGCCTTTTTACCCAATAAAAAATATGTAGGTGGAGTTGGAAAACATAATGGGCCTCTTTTACGAATGAATGAATATGTTTAGGTGGAGGCGGAGGACATAATGGGCCTCTTTTAACGATGAATGAATATGTTTAGGTGGAGGTGTAGGAAAAACGGGCCTCTTTTAACGATGAATGAATATGTTTAGGTGGAGGGGTAGGAAAAATTGGCCTCTTTTAACGATAAATGAATATGCTTAGGTGGAGGGATAGGAAAAATGGGCCTCTTTTAACGATGAATGAATATGTTTAGGTGGAGGAGAGGACATAATGGGCCTCTTTTACCGATACATGAATATGTTTAGGTGGAGGGGTTGGAAAAATGGGCCTCTTTTAACGATGAACGAATATGTTTAGGTGGAGGGGAGGACATAATGGGCCTCTTTTACCGATACATGAATATGTTTAGGTGGAAGGGTTGGAAAAATGGGCCTCTTTTAACGATGAATGAATATGTTCAGTTGGAAAGAGGAGGGGGAACACTTATTGAGCTTCCTTTACCATTGAATGAACATGTTTAGGAGGAAGGGGAAGACATATTGAATGACACACATAATATTGGACTTTTTTCACGCACGAATGAACTTAATACATTTCCTAACCTTACATCAAGTGGATCATGCCAATCATTCAAAAACAAGCCGAGTCAGCTCATTAAAACTCTGCGCTTGTATTTTACACAAAATGTTTGAGTATTTATAATGCAAATATATATATAATTTTGAAAATAATAATATATTTTCTTTCCTAATTTATAATTTTTTCACTAGTAAGTTAAAATAACCTTTCTACTAATAATTATAAAACAATAGTCGACCTCGGCGGTCTTGGGGTGAAGAAAGTGCTCGCCTCAGTATCCGATGTTCGTGGTTTCAAGTCTCTCTGGGTTCAACGCTTTTACTTTTCTTTTTTCTTGAACGATAAAAAGTCTGTAGTACAACTTTCTCCGGAGGGGAAGTAAAGCCGTCGTCGGTCCCATGTCGATTGTAGCATGTAAAATAACCGTGGAAGATATTGGGAAATACTTTTACCAGCAAAATGGGTAAGCCCTTTCTCTCTCGCTTATAGAAACTCTCATGTGCTGATTTAATCACTTGGTTCAGAAAGCGCACGTTAAATATCTATAAAAAAAACTACATTTAATACTGTAGCCCTACTCTTGCTAAGTGTTTTCTGCCTTAACTTTTTAAGGAGTATATACCAGTCTTAACAGTCAATGGCATTAGAACGATATTGTTCCCCACCACACACACAGAACAAAAAAAAAAAAGTTTAAATTAAGTAATAATTTATAACACGCCGGGTAGTAAGAAGTTTTCACTTCTGTGTTTTAATGAATCCCCCGGGAAGTTTTTTTTTTCTTGAGTTGTAAGAAGCTATTCATTTCAGACTCTACTATTTTTTCGTTATCTTTCCCCCTTTCTGGGTATGTTTGCCCGCGCGTTCGTTTCGACATAAACTCGCCCAGTCTGAGCGGAACCCTTAATTTAATTTGTTTTATCTCTCTCTCTCTCCCCTCTCGTCACCCTGTCCATTCATTCCGGGGATCAATTCCCATTCGGTGCAGTCCACTTCACTTCTTGGCGCGACGCAATCAGTTGGTGGTTGGG
>CABFWB010000170.1:308548-332042 GCA_902151455.1 Timema bartmani | reverse complement strand
GGGGGGGGGGAGATGGATACGATGCTCCCGCTGCCCGTCTACATTTTTTGATTCAATTTGGCACGTTTTGTTGGACTCGTACTATATGAACACTTTTTCTCTCGTGTTCAATCATTTCGTCTGATATTTTTAGATTTTGTGCACCGATACTTGTTCTCCTGTGAAATCTAATTTACACTCAAGATATTTTCATGGTTTATTTTTTATATGGATTTTTTATAGTCTCCCCTAATGGAGCTATGGATAGTTTCTCCACTCTCCTTCCACTCACATGCTGGTACACTTCCTCTAAATTCCTCATCATTGCCTCATAAGTGTTTAATATTCATATAGCAAATCATTCAGACGAGCTGTAAAATAATGTCTTGATCTATGGACACACAATTAAATTATGTCATTCAACATTTAAGTAGCTTAAATTAATTATTCGTCTTGATTAGCCCACGTAATTTGAGGAATATTTTTAAAATATTATTACTATTATTATTAATAGTAGTACCACGTCTTACTACCCGTTCGGTTTATACGCACTTACACTAATGTGTAATGGTAGGGTGTTTGTGAGATGAAATGGAGGACCTACAGTTTAACGTGGGATCCGAACCACAGTGGAGGCCTGGCATTCCACACATTCAAGAGTTGTGATTAATACACGTCTTGTCAGAGGTGAAGGAAGGTTTTGGCAATCAGATATATCTGTGCCAGGACCGAGGATTGAACCCCGGACC
Source organism: Timema bartmani (assembly GCA_902151455.1). Lineage (NCBI taxonomy): Eukaryota > Metazoa > Arthropoda > Insecta > Phasmatodea > Timematidae > Timema > Timema bartmani. The sequence goes on along the minus strand of CABFWB010000170.1, from coordinate 331,314 downwards.
CCCAGTACAGAAGTCTTACACCTTACCCCTAGACCACCATGTCACAATTTTTTTAAGTAAAATACAACTTTGACCGAATGTTCAAGGTCAAGAATGGGGAAACCTGTGGTCTATGGAGGTGTTCGGTTCGAAACAGTTCGACACAATCTTACCAACTTTTTCATATTTTGTATTATGGCTTTGAAGATAATATAAAAAAAATGTGTTTTGAGTAAACTACTACCCTTAAGTATGTTTTCCTCATAAAAACAAACACATCCTGTTAACTACGATAAAAAAAATATTTTTAAACTACTTTAAAATAATTTGTTATCCATACAAATAAAAACTTATTCTTATTTATTATGAAAAACTATTCCCAAATCTCCATTTTTAATTCAATCTTCAAGGTTAATTTCCAAAAAAATTCAAATATTCTATAATAACCTGTCATAACTCTTAAATTAATATATTTAGGTAAATAAAGATAAATAATCATTATTGATAGTCTAACTAGAACCCCCCTCCCCTGATACCATTTATGAACCAAATCATTAATGCTATTTTCAAAACACGTACAAAAATTATTAATTAATTAACTAACTTTACATTATTTAAAAAAAATCATATAAATATTTATAATACAATCAATATTTCATGTTTTTGGAAAATCAGTCATTACTAAACTACCGTTAAAAAGTATTTTACCCCATGATCAACTATACATTGTTATTTTTCATACTACACAATCTCCATATATACATTTTGAACAGAATCGTTGCAGCTATTTTCGAAATATTTAAAATTTTAAACATTTTCCAATAGTAAAAACCCTTCAACGAATAGTTTTAAAAAATAATTATATAATGCTATTTGTCATGTCAAACAAATCCCAAATATGTATTTTAAACAAAAGTGTTAGAGCCATTTTTGAAATATTTGGAATTAATAAAAACCTCATAAGTAAACTACCCTTAATTGAATTAATTGAAGCGATTTGGTTAAAAAAAAAAGCACAGTTTTTTAGACTGGAAAATGTAAATCCACATTTTGAGTTCTGTTCACACGTAAAAAAAACCTCAAATATTCGTCCTAATGTTTGAGATAGATTTTCCACGACCTTAACTCCTTGGCAGCCTAAAATGACTGTATCCACACAGATTTTCCAAGCCCATTCTTTGCATTGACTCTACAGCTAGCTCATATGCCTATACTGGTGTCTCGTCTGGGCGCAGCTAAAGTTAAGGGACGTATACTATATATATATATTAGAGGTATAACTATTAAACACTTAGAACTAAGATAAGTCTTCAATCTCTTGACGTTGAAAGGTTAATCTTTAGAATCCATGCTCCTTCCTACACGTTCTTTGATTATTATGTTTCGGTAGTTTACTTAATTTGCATATATATAAACGATTTGAAAATATTTTATTTAAATGTTGCTCGTGTAGTGCTCCTCAATTGTAATAAAATAGGTCCAATCCAATTTTCATAAAAAAAGAATATAATCTAACAACAAGAAACGTTCCTAAATCTAATTTCACTCATTCATACGTCAGGGTCATGTCATTTTTATAGTGCCTAAAACATCACATTCATACGTCAGGGTCATGTCATTTTTTATAGTGTGTAAAACATTACTAATAATCAAGTAAAATATTATCACTGTTGACAGTAAAGAAATATGTTTGTATTTTCTTGAAATCACTTTCCATAAAAATTGGACTGAACTTAAAGCAGCCGCCTCGGTCAGCGCAAAAGTATAAATGGCTATTGGGTATCACGGCTTATAATTCAATGGTTTCTGTTGGTTTATGGAACTACTTCCTCTTTTTAATTCAACCACCCTATCTTGTGTCAGTAATAAAGAGTAGAAAGAAAACTTTTAAACTTCTTATTTCAAAGTAAAGGGGAAATCTCGCTTCTATACTCCATTCACGGTAGTAAAGGTCTTTTTTCCTACCAATATCCTACTATATAATAGATTTCTGGTAGGGAAAAAGGCCTTTCAGAAAACAATTCCTACGCTGAACAGACTTTAATTAATCAAATGTATTAAAATTTTCAGTTGTTAATTTATAAAAAAAAAATATCAATATGTGTGAGAAGAAGGTTAAAGCTAAATCCTCTTTTCATCAAGCCTAGTCTCTTAGCTCCACAAATATGATTGAAAAGTCTTTTAAAATGAGCTAATGTCATATTTTCACACATTTATTTCTATTAATAAAACTCATACTAAAGAGTTGTTAAGGATAAAGAGCCCTGTTGGAATCTCTCGACTTTATTTTGGTGTGAACCATATTTTGAAATAACACATTGTATAGTTAAATATTGCATTAGAGCTGAACGTCTGACCTGTAATATCTCATTTACCGAGGTCGACCTCTTAACGATGTCTAAATTCAACGTCATAGGCTTATAGAATTTTATGGCTGTACAATCAAGGGAAATTATTGAAATATGTAAGGCTGGGAACATTTAGATATACCCGCTAGAATCTAGAGAGCTCTAGTGAAGCTCACCTCACCAGTGTGTGTGAAGCAAGCCACCGTGTGAGGTGAGCGAGATTGTTCTGGGAATGTGCAGCAAATGCAGCGAGTGTTGTCACAACAGTCGACGCGCCGACAGGGACAAGGATACGGACGAGGCCGACTCTGAAGAAGTGGAGAGCTGCTCAGGTAATTCAACTGATTATCTTAGGAAAAGTTTCATACTCTGAATGAGGTCGCCTCAAGAGCAATGTTATTCTAATTACAAAACGACACCTATCTAAATTCAAATGGAATGGGCTAGTTTCGCATATTATCCTGGCCCATTCCATTTGTGTCTTTTTAGGGTTCGTCTTGTATTTAGTTTAGCGTCACACTGGAGGTGTGCTAAGTCTGAAAATTAAACTACCCCTTTACTGTTTGTCTACCCACGCAGTGTTTCTCAACGTGTAGCCCTTGGACTACTGGCTGTCCGCGGTGGCCTATCAAGTGGTCCATAGGATCCCATGATGATGAGCAATAATAATGATATAAGGCATGTTGAAATAAACAACTATTAGATTACTCACTAATTCAATGTAATTAAATGATATTTGTTTTCAACATTTAATTTAATAAATTAGTTTTAATCTTGTGTGTATACATATTATATATATTTATACTTAGATAAAATTTCCTAAAAATAATGTTTTTTATGCATAATTTTAAACCCTACTCCCAGGACTTCCATTTGGTGGCCCTCCCTCACTATAATTTTGAGAAACGCTGGACACTACTGGGCAGCTTATGAATAGTTTTTGGCTTATAGCTCTAAGAAAACATGCACAGTACTAAACACACATAAATCTCCCAACAAAATACTTATTAAATTGACTATGTATTGTGGCTATATGTGCTCTGTTTTTAGTTCTAGTTAGCAATAGCGAAATATTTATATTAATCACTTTATACACTAATTTGACATTGTCTTTTCACCTGTTGAATTAAACGCTAAAGTCAAAACATTGTGTTTGCCTACCCAAAATTGGATCAAGTATTTTTACTTTCTCTTGTTTTATGACCCCTTTAATCAGAAAAAGTGATTTTTGGGGTTTCTGTCTGTCTGTATCTCCGACTAGAGCTTAAATCATTTTACCGTTCGGGCTAAGACTTGGTGTCTAGGGTTTTCATAAGGTTACTCCCAGGGTTTTTGGATTTAGGTATCTAACCCTAGTATTAAGGGTAGTTTACTGAAGGACAAAAAGAGAAAAATCGAATTTCTCAAAATTCGCTCAAACGATTTTGACAACATTTTATATCAAAGCATTGATAGATAAACACTACAAACAAAATTGCACTATTCGTTTTCCCGTTAAAATTACTTTACTTTAAATATTTCCACATTTGATTATATATCCGCAACTATTTGAGATACGTAGTAACTTATGATTGTAATTTTGTAGTACTATTTAAATTACACATATTTTAATCTGGCATTAATTTTTATAAAACCAATAGTTTCTTAGTTATAGGAAAACAAAAATCCTTTTTTACTGAATAGAAATATGAAATCGATTGTTATGCTATTTGGTCGACAGAGTTGTTAATATTTTCTCAATGTTACTGTAACAGTGTATATTATAACATTTATGTTCTTTGTTAGAGCATTTATGCAACAGTGTGTATTATTTCGTTTCACAAATTCTATGAGTTTTTTTGGAAAATGTCTCTATTTCATTATTAAAGAGAAAGTCAGTGCTGTGCACCGTACCATTTATTTACAAACGTGTTCAACAACTTTTACCAGTCAGTATTCCGTCTGCCCATTGAGTCAAGGGTCAAGTTCATTCCTTTATATTACTCCTCTAAAGCACGGTTGGCAAACTCCTGGTCCACGGGCCGCATTCGGTTCGCAAAACCTATTTGACTGACACTCATTGTCTTCAATACGTTGATATTGCTATCCAACCTGTGGTCCTACACAAATTAACAATAGTTTGATTATAGTGTATACATAATTTTGAATTATAAAAAAAACTTTTAAAATATTTTAAACTCTGCTATTTATCTATGGCATGGAGGATTTAAATTCCCGAAACACTTGTTTTGAAAAATAGTGCAGTTATTTTTATTTTTATCCTCTTTTCAATACCAGTCCAGTTAATAACCATTTAATAACCATTTAATATCATACTAATTGAGTTGTAATAAAAAGTTAGAGTTGAGACATGAGAGGAAATGTAGCCACATTCTGGTGGAGGGAGGGTGGGAAACAATTTAGGAAACACCACCCTCGATATACTTTGTTGGGATTTGACCCCAGACCTAGAAGCTTGGGACGCGCGATCACTGGCATGGATTTGTCGAGTAAGTAAAAGGTTTAATAAAAGTGGATATACAATCATCTACATGTAATTACTAACTCTTTTATAGCATCTAGAAGTTTTATTTACAGTCGGGGAATGTATTCTATTACTCGGTCAGTAAGTTGTTGACGTCTCGCCTGCTGTCCAGGAATGTAAAACACAGAATATAACAAAACAATAATTTAACCGGTTCTATATGGGTGCTAAGCGTGGTCGCTTACCTTAAATGATGAAAATAAAATTGGGGTGTTCGAAAACAAGGTACTTAGGAAGATATTAGGTCCAAAAGGGATGAGGATACTAGGGAAAGTAGGTTTTCTAATGAGTTAGATACACTGTACTCATGGGAATATATTGTTAGGATAATCAAATCTTGTAGAATACTGTGAGCAAGACATGCAGCGTGAATGGGAGAATCTAGAACCATGTTCTGGTTACTGACTGGTAAACCCAATCGAAAGAGACAGTTGGGCGGACCTAGACGAAGATGGGAAGATAACATTAGAATGGCCCTGTAAGAGAGTGGGTGTATTGAGGTGGACTGGATAGAACCTCCATATATTGTGATTATACTGATTTGAACCGCTCTCAAATATTTAAAATGTCATGGATGAAGGTATTTTTCTTCAATAAATTGTATGTAAATTATCCTTTTAAGACTTCATCCATGGAGAATCACGCACTTTTCAGAAATAATGTAGAAGAATTGCACCATTAAAACTTAACTCCGTAGTATTTACCAAACAAGCAAGAGACGTTAGTTTCCTATACCCGATAGTAAGCTAGCCTTCAAGACACCTGTCGCAGGGACGATTTTGATTTGTTGGTTTTGACACTGGTCACGAGATGTCCAAGGGGCTAGGAGTATGCCATATATAAGCTGTTTGTGCGTATGAACACACAGAGTGCCGGTGACATAAACCTAGAGAGCGTGTAATATCACGACAGTGATACTAACTTAAATATTTAGAGTAATCACATAGATCTATACAGTGCCGGTAATATAAATCTACAGAACGTTGTAATAAACCAGTGCCATGATCTAAATAAATCGTGTGCAATATTAAAGGTTTTATTTATTTACTTAAATTATCTCACACAGACATTCTATACCGCTTTAATTAGTGCTCGATCACGGGGCAATTATCAGCTGATTAAACGGTATAACTTTAACCGGCCCCCCAAGCAAACGTGGGGCATAATAATAATTCCGTATCATCATAATTGGCTTTCGATCACGGTGATATAAATACCAATTATATTTCAATATTACCGTATCGTAATAATTGGCGCTCGATCACGGGGCTATATAATAACCAATTATCTCACAATCATTTCAAGAAAGTCTTAATAATTGGCGCTCGATCACGGGGCTATAAATACTATCACAAAATAAACCATAACGTAACAATAGGGGTAGGACGTAATTAGGTTGACTGGATAGAAATAGCTCAAGATAGAAATAGGGTGTAATGAGGTGGACTGGATATAACTAGCTCAAGATACGGAAAGGGTTTAGTGAGGGGGACTGGATAGAACTAGCTCAATATAGGGATAGGGTTAATGAGTTGGACTGTATAGAACTCAAGACAGGGACATGGTGTAATGAGGTGGAATGGATATAACTAGCTCAAGATAGGGTTAGGGTGTAATTAGGAGGACTAGATAAAACTATCTCAAGATAGGGTTAGGGTGTAATAAGGTGGGCTATATAGAACTAACTCAAGATAGGGTTAGGGTTTAATGAGGTGAGCTGGATAGAACTAGCTCAATATAGGGACAGGTTGATGGGACTGGATAGAACTAGCTTACTATAGGGGTTGGGTGTAATGAAGTGGACTGGATAGAACTAGCTCAAGAAAGGGATAGGGTGTAATAAGGTGGACTGGATAGAACTAGCTCAAGAAAGGGATAGGGTGTAATAAGGTGGACTAGATAGAATTAACTTAAGAAATGAATAGGGTTTATTGAAGGGGGCTGGATATAACTAGTAAGGGATATGTGGCATACTTTTATAAGTGTGTCAATTAACTTTCGGGTTCCTAATGACATAGAAAAAGTAAAAAGTTTTATTTAAAAAGCGTTTGAGAATCAATAAACACACACAGCTGAAAGCACTTTTAATATAAACAGATATTATTTACACAAGACCTAATGTAGCGTAGTTAAAAGTCATCAATTTTATTTAACGACGTGACGCGCGTGATTGGTTTTTCCAAATCATTAAAGGAAACTTTTTGTTTCTTTTTAAAGCAAACGCCCATTCATTTATATTAATCCAATATTTAAATATATAAGGTGAACTTTATTTAAAATGTCTGTGAGAAAAACTTCAATCGTTTCACAAGAAGAGCACTTGTAAATGTTGCCAATTAGCCGGTTTTTAAATCATACCTTTTCTCATTAACTTTTCATAGCTTTTAGGTGAAACGACAAACGTTGACGCTTTTTTTTTTTTTGCATGAGCTATAATAAAAAAATTAGTCAAGAAAAATCTCGGAAATAACATAATTTCGCTTGTACCAACTACGTCACACCTTGTGGACTATTTGAAATGTGTGCCGATAGATGGCTCTTCACGCCCACTGTGGTTAGAGGTGGAGTGCAGAAGGATAGGTCAGTGATGTACGGATTGTTGAACTGGTCAGAGCTAGCCCGTGCACCCCGCGAGGTTGAACATTGTCGGACGAAAATTTCTCGAGTGCCCAGTGGACAAATGTATTAAGAGTGTTTGTGTTCTGTTTCATTTGTCCTATAATATTGTGGGCCATCAAAGTTAATCAATTTACTCATTAATATATGTTGAACTTATCCTTACTGTGTTTTCCTTACAAGTGGATTAGTTTTATTTTGTAAAAAAAAATAAAAAAATAACGGAGGTAGTAACGGAGTACCAAAGTTGAATTAGTGGAATTTTCTCGGTCGATGGCGGATGACGTGACCGTTTAGTAACGTATTGGTACTGCGTTGTTTCAGGGAAATGTACCTAGTGATAACGAAAGGGTACACGCTTTTGTGAAAAAAAATGTGGTGTGTAATTATGCTTATTAAAATACTTGTTATTATTAATCAAAGAGCACCTTATGAAACGCCAGGGAATTGTATTATCTTCAATTGAATACAATAATATAAGGTAAATAAAAGAAAAATGCTACAAACGGGCCAACTAACAGTAAATGATTCACATTGGTGGGCACACTGTCCAAGGCGTTAACCGCGTATGATCTAGTTTAATGGCAATAGGGTGGTCTAGGTTCACAACTCTTCCAACTGTTATGAGTGTTATTTTTTCCTAAATGCCTTTACAATCACTCTTTTTGCAGATGCAGCTAAATTTATTTTAAAATTCACCAATTTGAAATAAAAAAACTACACCGGATCACGGGAATGGAACCTGACACCCTTGGCTTAGCGCGCCAACGCTCTACCAGAGTTGACACATGATTTGTCCCTTGCTCATTGTCATTCTTCACTCATAGCGCTCACGTCCATCTCAGACTCTGCCTTAAGCTAAAAATGAAGAATGTCCCCGATCAAGGGATGAGTCTCGGATAGCTCAGTGGTAGTGGCATGAATATATGAAGGTAGTTCTGTGGACTTCTCTAGCTGTCAGACAGAGCCTTACCATCCTCTCCAGCAATCTCACTATAGTTTAGTTTTTTCAAAGCTTTTTACTAAATGTATTATTTTACGTAATTTAACAGGGAAAACATTCCCCCATCATTGGTACCAAGACGCCCCCCAATTGTTATGTAACCGAACCCAAGAGCGGAGAAGAAGGGCTGGGGAGGATAACCCATCATACCAACATAAAGTTCATGAAACCAGCTATTGGTATCCAAAATGCGTTGGAACTCCAAATCACCATGATATAATTTGTCTCCAAACAATAAAATATAAGAGGCAGCTTCAGTGACCGAGTGGCATAGGGCGTCACGCTCGTGTTAGACTGACCTGCTGATGACGGAGAGATCAGGAATCGAATCCTTGTCGGGTCTACAGAGGGTGTTTTTCCTAAATAGTTTCCCACTCTTCTTTCACGCTAAAATTGATATATTACCTCTAAAATACTTCCTTCCTCATCCCTACCACACTAGAGTAATTAGGTATAATATACCTGGACAGGTAGTAAGACGCGGTGATAAATTAATTAGATTAGCAGCCCGCTTTGGTGGCCGCATGGTCTAAGGCGTTACTCTAGCAGTAGACTAGACTGCCTATGATGGGGAGATCGAGGCTCAAATCTCAGTCAGGTGTACAGAGTTTTTTTTTTTACAAAAATTGTTTTCCACTCTCCCTTGAAAATGCGGGTACACTTCCTATAAATATAATTGTCCTCGTCCCTAAAATCATTAGCATTATTATAACCCGAGCGTATAGTTAGACGTGATGATAAAAAAAGTTAAATTAACATTTGCCTTCCATCTGTCCGTAGCCTTAGAATGGAGTTTAATTTAATTTTTTTCACACGCATTCATTGAATTAGAAACTTCTCTATTATTATTCCACATGTTAATAGTTTGGCTGACCTGGCAAGGTGACGTCGAAGGTCCGAGCAGTTAAGAGAATATCCGAAGATTTACGGTTATACAATCTAGCTCTACTTCCTTTCTGCCATGAACAAAAAGGAGACAGTCTTTTTATCGCTATTTTGCTTTCGTTAACAAAAAACAAAAAAAACTCTTCTCTTAAACTTTTTATTTTTATGGACATGAGATAAAATGTAAAAGAATTTTTAACTTTAAGAAGTTTTAAATTGGTTGGTGAATACATTTTAAACAAAAAGTTAGCAAAGATAACATCTGAACATTTTCTAAAAATACGCTGAAAGTTTGGTTACTTTAAATTTAGAGATGTGTCAAAATGGTAAATATAGATTTTTACATTACTAATAAGAATTATATTTGTTGCATTTTCTATACAAAGGTCTCAACACACGACTTAAAAGCTGACTTAACATAGTACAACACTCACTAAACAATACAAATATGGGTATATTTTCTCTAAACTCTTACCCTACGTGTCCTTACCATATTTGTCTGAATGAATGCAGATATCTTGGACAGGTAACAGGTAGAATGGAATAATAAAACCAAAGGGTCCGGGGTTTAATCCTCGGTCCCGGCACATATTTATCTGATTGCCAAACCCTTCCTTCACCTCTGACAAGACGTGTATTAATCACAACTTGTGAATGTGAGGAATGCCAGGCCTCCACCATGGTTCGGATTCCACGTTAAACTGTAGGTCCTCCATTTCATCTCACAATCACCCTACCATCACACATTAGCGTAAGTGCGTATGACCCAAACGGGTAATACCAAAGGTAAGATAATTATTATTTTTATAAACCGTAATGAAATGAAACAACAATCCACTCTACAGGTGCCGTCATGGGACAATAGCTAGGTCAATATTAATCACCAATAATGTCCATAATCGGGACAGTCAATGTGACCATTTGTTTGCGAGTAGGAAACCATTTCTCTTTGCCCTTTTATGGCCAACTTCGGAATCTATTATGGTGTGTTGACTAGTCAAATATGGATCAACGTAAACACTTAATCGCGAGAAGTTCAACGTAAACAGAATCTAAGAGAAACTTAATCGCGCAAATCCTGCGATGTTTAATAGTCCATGTTGTCATAAAGTCTGATTTTCATTGGGAGCTCGTTATTTGAAAACTGGAAACTCATGTTGCATACAGTTGTGTTTATATTTAGTCAGTTTAATGAGAAATTATAGAGTATTCTATGAGGAAGTCTTATTGGAAGCTTTTTATAACTTTTTAGATTAACTTTAAATCATCAGCCTCATTGGCCGAATGGTCTAACTCGCACTTGAGGGTGTCACTCTCACGTTAGATGGGCCCGTGGATGGCAGGGAGAGCGGGGTTCGAATACTTGTCGGATCTACTGAGGGAGGGATTTTCTAAATGGTTTCCCACTCTCCCGCCACGTTAGTTCTTGTAGATTATGTCAAATGACTCATCCACACATTCGCCGAGACGACCCGGAAGAAACATTCGGCGAGATTGTACGAGCCGAGTAAAAACGAGAGTTACTCTCTACACTCCCGCCGAGACGACCCGGACGAGACATTCGGCGAGATTGTACGAGCCGAGTAAAGACTGAGAGTTACTCTCTACACTCTCACCTCTCGCCCACACTCACCTGTCATGCAGTCGTTATTTTGATGTATATGATGGAGGATGTCGAACTTTCTATCAACTTGTGCGAACCTCCGCATCGTTAAATTTCTACTTATCTTTGTGGTACATACATGTGTTTCGGTCCACACAAAATGGGCTCGCCCTGGTATAATTCCAAGAATTGGATTGTTTCATCATCTGTCCTGTCACTCATGCTTCGCAAAATAATTTACTAAGCAAAAATTAAAAGAAAACAAAATTAAAATTGACAAAAATCAAATTAATTAAATCCGATGACACGCCAAGTGTCAACATTCCTGATTCTAATTAAAAGAAAACAAAATTAAAATTGACAAAAATCAAATTAATTAAACCCGATGACACGCCAAGTGTCAACATTCCTGATTCTGATTGCGCGTTGACTGGACGAGAGTGTGGCGGTACTCGCTTCTCACGCCCTTTGACGCGGACACAAAAGACCGACACGGACCCGAGAGAAGGCAAGCCGAGAGAATCAACCACATTCTCGACTTATTGCACTCGGGTTTCCTCGGGTCCTCTCGGCGAGAGTGTGGATGAGACATAAATGTATTCCTTCCTCATCTCAGTCAATATATATGCGTATACCCTAAACAAGTAAGACGCATTGATTAAAAAAAACACACAGTAGAATGATAATCAAATTTGTAAAAAAAAAAAAAAAGTTTGAATTATTGTATTTTCTAAAATGCTTTTTTTTATATGAAAATTTGACTTTACAACCAAAACTTCCTTTGCCTAACGGCCACAACGAGCCCACGAACCACCAGTTGGGACACTGGTCAACTTCATATTTTATTTCTGCCCCTCCTCCTGTAATGCATAGCTCCCACTTTGTACCACCGTCTAGCGTCCGCTCCATGTGTTGTTACCCAGATACCAACTTCGGGTTTTACCACAAGCGGTATTTGATCAAGTCGCTAAAACAACATTAGAGCACTCGGAGCTCATAAAGGATGGACGTAACTTTGTTGGTTCAACAGAAAGTGAACCTCCACTTGAATAGAGGGGGAAGCTTAAATGGAGGGGAGAAGTTGTATTAAAATTAAATGATTCAATATCAAGAACTACTTAATTGTATCTTGTCACACGTTCTATCATGGTCGGATTTTTTTTTTGTCGCCGTGTCTTACTACCCGTTAAGGCTATACGCATATGTACTAATTAAACTAATGTGTTAGGGATTAAGAAGGCTAAATTTAGAGAAAGTGTACCCACATTTTCGTGGAAGGAGATTGGAAAACCATTTAAGAGAGAATCTCAATACACCAGATTAGGATTTGAACCTCAGTTTTCCCGTCATTGGTCTAGTGTGAGCGTGACACCTTAGACCACCCAAACATCGATGTGGGTTAGTGTGAAACTTTTTTTTATACAGAGTGTTTAAGCTCTATAACCTGAGTGAATAAGATAAGGATTGAAAAATTTAAAAGAAATTTCACCAACATTCATCTCACGATAGGATGGATACCCGCATCAATTGATAGTCTACAAACGCGTCGGTCTCGTCCTGTCTGTTGTTTACTGGGGATGGGGAGTTTGGGGCTTGAATCACCCCTAGGTGTACTAAGTGGTTTTTTATAAATAGTTTCTTTCCCTACCCGCAAATTCGGGTACATTTCACCTAAAGTGTGTTTTCCATGCACTTAACACCATTTGTGTAGATGAATGTGAACAATACGACCAGCTAATACAACACGGTGAACAAACAAACTCTCAATTCTTTGAATTGTATTACTTTTAAATAAAATAACTGATTTAATAAAATATTAATTTTACCAAACATAGTAAAAATTCCCACTTTGTAGTCCCTTTTTTATGTGATCATTGAAAATGACAGCTTGTGAGCAATAAAGATGGTACAGTGAAACCATAAAAAGACATAGAGCAGAATGTCTTATGCACTTGGCTTAGTAAAAACATTAATTTACATCTGAACACTTCAAAAAAAATTCTAATACTGTAACTACCTGTAAAAAATTTAATAATATTAAAAATAACTTTATATTATTATGTTGATCTTTAGCAGCTGGCAGCATTAAAAAAAATACATGATCAATATAATAAAAAAAAATCATTCATTACTATCAAGCTGAAAAGGGTAGTCAGGAAAATTTTACAAATATTGGCTTAAGCGCTTGTAAAGTCAGGGAATTTTCTAAAAGAACTTTAGTAGCCACTATTTAACTAATTTAATGGAGTAGGAATGAGGAAGGAAACATTTTAGAGGTAGTATATCCGCATTTGCGTGAAAGAATAGGGGGAAACCATTCAAGGTAAACCTCCCTCATTAGACCCAACCGGGATTCGAACCACTTTGAATTCCCTGTCATCAGCAGGTCAGTGAAGCCAAGGCCATTCGGCGACTGAAGCGAGTAGTTTGCAAATAATGGTTTTGTCTGTTAAATATGTTTATCTTCATTTTTGTGTTCATAAAATACAATTTTTTTTATTATTGAATTGTAAAGTTATATAACTTATTGTTCTTGAGGTCCCTACTGATTTGACATCGGAGTCAAACTTTGTTACTATGGGTATAATGAAATGAAACTCCCTTTTATAAATATCCCTAATTTTGTTTACTGCCCGACTTCATGGAAGAGGAGATATTTAATATCACATTATTTATTCTTTCTTTAGTTACGTATGGCGGCTTGACATAGCAGAATGCGAGACTAATGGACCAGTAAACACAACTTTATTGATGAATCGCTCAAATCAGAGAAACATTATNCACATCACTAGTAGGGGCAGGCGTAGTTCGAGCTTGCCTGAATAGCATTCACGTTGATTGTAATGATTTTAAAACATAAGACTCTTCCCTAAAGTGAGTCGGGGCTCAGTTTCTATATTAAAAAAACAGCGTGCTGTCATGGACAACAGTACATAGATTCCTTGTTTGGTGAAGGAATGTTTAATATTTCAGTAAGGAAGCTTCTAAAAGATTTACCCAAAAATTTTAATTAGTCCTTAGATGGACATAAGTGTTGTAAAATGTAAATATAATTGTTTTTATTTTAGTGACCTGTGTGTGCGTACGCGCGCGCACATGGGTATTATTATTATTATTATTAGCACCGCGTCTTACTAACCGTTCGGGTTATACGCACTTACGCTAATGTGCAATGGTAGGGTGATTATGGGATGAAATGGAGGACCTACTACTTAACGTGGAATCCGAACCACGGTGGAGGCCTGGCATTCCTCACATTCACAAGTTGTGATTAATACACGTCTTGTCAGAGGTGAAGGAAGGGTTTGGCATTCAGATAAATCTGTGCCGGGACCGAGGATTGAACCCCGGACCCTCAGCACAGAAGTTTGACACCTTTCCCCTAGACCACCAGGTCACCTTCCATATGGGTATTGTTATTGAAAATTATCTTTCAAGATTGTGCAAATAAGCCATGGGACGTCAAGTTAGTATTAGGTACTTTATAAAACTGGTAACATTGGTATATTTGTTAAAGTTTAAAACATATATTTATTTTGTTTAGATTAAAAAATATTGATGTAGAGCCAAGTTATTGTACTTTAATCCACTATAATAAAATAATAGTAATATTGTTATAGAATACATCCTCCGCCACACCTCCTTTAAAAACGGGAACAGCACTGTGAAACAGGTTACGCACTGAACTAAATAAATTGTTATCCAAGACAAGAACATTCAAATAACCCGAATGGGTAGACATGCGAGCAAGCTAAGACGCCAAGCTCGTATGGTCTAGTTTGCCGATGACCAGGAGGTTGGGGCTGCGTCTTAAGTTTACCTACTTTTTTAGGGTTTTATTTAATGACTTTCCTGTAAATTAAGTTTATTTAGTTTTGTATCTTAAATCTTAAATTTAAACTATTTATTTTGGTGTTGTTTGCAACAATTGCTCCGCGTAATATAAGCTTATACTATTTATCTTGGTGTTCGTTGTAGCAATGTCTCCGCATAAGCGATCAACTCATGATGCAAGGACTTCAAAAAATTGGAAAAAACTTATTTTGTTTCCTTATTATAGGTATTCGTTCATGTGTGGCGTCGTCGACATATGAAACATTTCCCTCGCATTATTAGTGTCTGAAATTGTGTTTTTGGTAGTTTTGGATGAGTCGCTAGAAAACATATAAAATTGCCTAACTTAAATGTGACTGAAGCCACGGCCAAAACATTAGTGTTGAATAAAAAAAAAACCTCTATGATGGTGTTTTTGTTTGTGATGAACTCACTTCTACACTTCATAAATACATCACGGTCCAAAAAAATTCTAGCTAGGCTCGCAATACTCATTTGTAAATCTTATTAATGTATTTTATTTAAAGCTCTTATTTTAAAATACGCTGTAAATAGTCCCCCATTCCCCCATTTTAATTTGGAAAGTATAGAATTTAGCTTTTAAATAAATGTGTTTTACTACAGTCACTCACATGCTTACCTTCCAGATGCTCCTTCTCACATCACATTGAGGGTCGGATTCTCAAAGGTAAATAGACAGTCATGAAGTTAATATAGGCCTATAGTTGGATTTCTTTTAAGTTTATTGGCTGTACCCTTTGCCCTTTCCACCCTCTCAGTGGTTAAACCACCGAGTAAAAATATGTTAGTTGGTATTTTAGTATTTCGTTTGAAGTTACGATTCACGGTAGAGGGACTATATTAAACATGAAATCATGAATAGACTTGAGTGAAGTTTCTGTAAAAACTTTTTTTTTGCCCCTTCTTTTGGCGAAAGTATTTACTAACGTGTACGTGCAAAGTCAGGGGCTGCCAACTTTTTCTTCTAGCGTAACTAGAGATATGGTATCGAAAGAAAAGTATCGATACTGTGTTCATTAAAAGTATCGGAAAAAAATTATCAATACCGTACTAGTATCGAAAGAAAATTATCGATAACAGTACATATCTGTATCGAAATTATCGCCTGGAAAAATTTGTTTTCTTCTCTAGTAGTAATAATTTCAACTTTTGCATCATAAATATATTTTTATATTTAATTAAACACTGAAAATTATCAAGGTTTTTAATCATCTAAAACAAATTTTACAAGATGCTTTTTCGCAATCCAACTTTTCAACAAACTTCCATGATTCACTTGTGGGAGGTGTCATTTTTTAACCACATTCGTCGTTTATATATGTACTCTATCAAGATCAAAGAATAGAAGAATAGATGCTCTCCCCTGCTTTATCTGCTTAAACAGCCTACGTAAACTTTTCTGCTTCGTCTGCTTGGGGCATCCTTTAGTTGACCGAGTTCATTGATTTCTACCAAAAATTTATTTTGTTTAGTTTGTGATGACTAGGTTCCGGATTCTGATAAACTTAAAATGGCAAAAAAATTACCTATAAAATGACTCTGAAAACTCTAAATAATGACTTTAAATTTGCAGTAAATTACCTAAAAAATTTGATTGAGATTCCATAATATCATTTATTTATTACAGGAGTTAGGATTTACACTATACACGTAAGCAAAAATATCTCTCCTGGTCTGTTAATTTCTAGTTTTTCCTCGGTGTGGACTCGTCTAGAATAGAATGACTCGTATACAGTCCCAGGAAATTCTTTAGTTTAACATTGCTCATTTTCCACATAGGAATGTTTGCAGATACCAGAACGTCACACAGATCTCTATAAAATCTTGAGGATTTTTCTTGATTCGTGAATGCCTTTTGAGCAAGTAATAATGGGAAGTTTTCTTTTTATCGATATTCTGGATGCCACAGACATGTTTTTTGCGACTGAATGGTTAAATCTTTTATTGGATGCCAGCCACTTTCACTTCACATATCTTACAGAAAAGTATTTCACTCTCTGTAGAAAAAATATAATCTCCGAATTCAGTAATAATTTACCTCAAATGACTCGCTTTAGATGGTTTGGTTTAAGGAATTCTAAATACACATTCGATGATTGCAAATGAATAAATATAACATGCACTTTATAAATGAAAACTATGCATTTAAAATCTTGTGACAGATAAAAAATCATGTGTTCTACTTAACATTGGAATATAAATACATGGTTTAAAAGCCATAGCTCCCCATCCCCCTGCAACCCTTTCCAGACATGGTATAGTGAGTGACTCACCAGGAATGTAAAGATGGTACAAAGTTCATTTGAACTCTAAAAATTGCTCTCCCCTCATCCTGCAACCTTTTACAACTTAGATGTAGTGAAGCTCTCACCAGGAATGTGGATTTTATAAGCACGCAGGTAAAGGGGTACAAAGTTCCTTTGGATCCATACATTATCTTCTTCAGTCAACGAGTGTGTGGTAAAATATCTGATGTTTGAATATTCATTTTTTGCCAAAGCACCGATAATTCATATATATAACCTTGAGTCATTTTCAAACAAATTTTAAATTTTCTTTTTAAAAAAAATGCTTAAAAATTACTTACCAAACAAACAAAAAAAAAAGCAAGAAAAATGACCTTAAACTCTTAAATGGTAAAATTGACAACAACAAAAAAGACCTATAAAATATACATTTATACAACCAGGGGATCATGAACAGAGTTTATGTACAACTGAGCATTGTCTCTGATGGATCAAGAAAAAGATGACATGTCATCAAAATCCGTGCCCTGGTGATGAACTTGCTCATTATTATTATTATTATTAGCACCGCGTCTTACTACCCGTTCGGGTTATACGCACTTACGCTAATGTATAATGGAAGGGTGATTGTGAGATGAAATGGAGGACCTACAGTTTAACGTGGAATCCGAACCACGGTGGAGGTCTGGTATTCCACACACTCACAAGTTGTGATTAATACACGTCTTGTCAGAGGTGAAGGAAGGATTTGGCAATCAGATAAATCTATGCCGGGACCGAGGATTGAACCGCGGACCCCCAGCACAGAAGTCCGACACCTTACCCCTAGACCGCCAGGTCACCGTAACTTGCTCATTGATAAAAGAAGGGGTAGTAGACTGGTCGCTACTCAACCCGTCAAGCATCAGGCTGTATTGATAAAGATGAAAGAACCGCTATGAATTATAAGCTAAAAGAGATTGAATGCTAGCTAGAGTCGCTTCTTGCTTGTCGAGCAGAAAATGAGTGAGAATTGAAAGAGTGGCATTTGTTCTCTCTCCACAGTCCACTCTAGTAAAAATGTAATCCCAACATGAGTGAAGATAAAAAAAAATATTGTTTCTCTCGATACCGATCCGATACCGGAGTGTGAGTACTAATATCAGTAAGAGTATCGGAAAAATGTATCGAGTAAAAAAAAATAGTATCGAAAGGAAAATATCGATATTAGGAAAGTATCGATACTTTTTTCACATCCCTAAGCGTACCACTCTTTATGCTGAGAATCTTGAGCGTTTCATTCCATCCCAAAACCTTTTAACTAATAAAAATACCCTTGACCAAGAAACAAAAATATTTAACTGTGCTTTGTTATTTACTCAAAAGCATAAAAATTATCGTGTTACTTTTAACTGAGAGGAAAACACTTCTTCCGGCTAATTTTTGATCTATTATTAAACATTTATTATGTAAGAAAGTTGGTTAACTCCTTAATGTGGAAGTAATAAGGTTTTAATAAAGAACTGACATATATTTTTCAAAAGTGTGGCCTGAGGTAATTGATAGTAATTCATTGCGTAGTTTTGGGCTGGTAAAATCTTGGAGCGTATAATACGTAAAGGAAATAGTATATTATTTGTGTGGTCAAGACTTGAAGCTGAACAAAGGTTATAGCTCAGAGAGGAAATAGTACATTATTTGTGTGATCAAGACTTGAAGCTGAAAAAAGGTTATAGTACAGAGAGTGAATACTAGATTATTTTTTTGACCAAGACTTGAAGCTGAACATAAAAGGTTATAGTTCAGAGAGGAAACATATTATTTGTGTAGTGTATTCTTTGAGATAAAACAAAACATTGGTTGGGGTCGAGCCGTGACCTCCTCGATCAGAATCAGAGGTGTGTACCCCACTATAAACAGCTGTCGCGCGGAGAAATAACCCCTTTTTGTTTCTAACACGTGACCAGCTTCCTCCCCATTCCTCTTTGTCTTTCTGAGTCCCTTTATACTTTATATCTTTCTGAAGTGGAACAACAGCATACGCCTCTTTATTTCTCCCTCCCTCTTACTTTCTTTTCAAATCTTGTTCATTTATTTGACTCTTGTCTTCCTCGTATTTTACTTTCGTATATTCTTCACAGCTCCCTCATATTCTATCTTATGAGAGAGATGTTTTACACATGATACAACCCTTTAAACTCGGTTCACATGATACAACCCTTTAAACTCGGTTCACATGATACAACTCGTCGAACTCGGTTCACATGATACAACTCGTTGAACTCGGTTCACACGATACAACTCGTTAAACTCGGTTCACATGATACAACTAGTTAAACTCGGTTCACATGATACAACTAGTTAAACTCTTTTCACGCGATACAACTCGTTAAATTTGGTTCACATGATACAACTCGTTAAACTGTTCACACGATACAACTCGTTAAACTCTGTTCATACGATACAACTCGTTAAACTCGGTTCGCACAATACAACTCGTTAAACTCGGTTCGCACGATACAACTCGTTAAATTCGGTTCGCACGATACAACTCGTTAAACTCGGTTCGCACGATACAACTCGTTAAACTCTGTTCACACGATATAACTCGTTAAACTCGGTTCGCACGATACAACTCGTTAAACTTGGTTCGCACGATACAACTCGTTAAACTCTGTTCGCACGATACAGCTCGTTAAACTCGGTTCGCACGATACAAATCGTTAAACTCGGTTCTCACGATACAAATCGTTAAACTCGGTTCTCACGATACAACTCGTTAAACTCTGTTCGCACGATACAACTCGTTAAACTCGGTTCGCACGATACAACTCGTTAAACTCGGTTCGCATGATACAACTCGTTAAACTCTGTTCACATGATATAACTCGTTAAACACATGATACAACTCTTTATACATAAAGTTGTGCAACATTTTTTATAATATCTTGGTTTCAGTGAGTGCATACAAGTGCTACGTCAAGACTGTTCACACGGCATATGTGCTTGTATACAATATTTTCAGCGCTGCAATAGTTAATTAATTGCATTTTGTGGAGTAATATAAGATAGTAAACAAATCAATGATACAAATATTGAGTTTATTATTTATATTTATTGTAATACAAATTTAAATTGTACCTGTTTTTATTAATAATTTGATGCCTATAAATACGTTATCATATGTGATATATATATATATATATATATTATTAACAATGCAAAAGTTGTAAAAAAAAATTGGCCGATATAGGCTGTATTCTATTCCCTGAAATTGTATTCAATAAGTAGTGAAAAGCAGATCTTGTACAATCTTAGGTGTTCACACGAAGTCATTTTTTGGTTACAATATCATGTAAAACGTGTTGTGCAATAAGTTTTGTCGTGTGTACCGGGCTTTAGTTTTTGCTTTTTTATGCGCTATTATACAATCTACTTCCCTACGGTTTATATATACTGTATGTATGAATATATACTTACATACATACATAAATAAATACATACAGTTAGCTAACTCCACAACTTTGTAAATTTTGTTTTCTCTCTTCTTCGCTATATTAGAAGTTTTGTTGAATTCAAACCTCAGCTCTTTTCTTTCTTCCTCATGTCCTTTTATGTTTGTCAATCCAATTGGCCCTTTTTTTGCCATGTTTTTGGTCTTCGCATGGATGTCCTTCCCTCAAAGTTAGTGTGTCTGGTTGAGTAAGTGCATTCTCGAACGTAAAGGAACTTTAGTATCCATACAAGGATGGACTTCTCCCAGATGTGAAGTAATCGAATTATTAGAGTCAAAAAGCAGCATCCGTGACTCAATATTAGGTCTAAGACTTTTTTTTTTAACTTTATTTCGATCCCTTGGAGAGAAGAAATATTTTGATCGTCATTGAAAAATTAAATTAGCGATTCTGATGGATGGCTGACGTTTAGTGACCTCCTGAACCCAAAAAAGTTGTTTTCGCGATGCCGACTGTCTGTTCGTTCGTCTGTGTATCTGTATCTTGGCCTATAGCCTAAAGCTAAAGGATTGTGTCTAGGGTTTTCGTAAGATACCTCAGAGTTTTTTTTTTAAAGTTATCCATCCTAACCTAAAGTTAAGGGTATTTTATTTAAGGGCAAAAAGAGAAAAAAAAGCTATTTTCTCGAAACTTTCTTTAAGGATTTTTTATTAGAGTTAGTATCTATTCCTGTTTAACATTAAAAAAAATAGCGCATCTCATTTTTCCTGGGAAAATTACTTAGAATCTAGTACATACGTAATATGCTTTTAAATCTTAGTACTATATTTTCAATAAGGTATTTTACTGTGAATTTTTTTTCTATCTCTCTCTCTCTATATATATATATATATAAGATCAATCATCTGGATTTTCGGTTATATGGACTAACCTAGGTTCTAATTTAGAAACATAAAATTCAATTTTAATTAAATCTAATTTGGACAAGTATTAGATTGACATGAAAAAAAAACATAAATATATAATATAAATATAATGTTTATGTTACAATTTGATTAAGAATGTGTTAAGAGTTATAACAACCATCTAAAAATTAGTTACATTTTAAAATAATAGACTTGAGACATAATTACACTTAAAACTAGGTTGTAAAATCAAAGGATGATGTGACCATGCATATTTTGAATATTAATATATTATTCTTGAGAATTGATAGAAATAAGTTATTAAATTTGAAACATAAAATTACATTTTTTTCTTAGCTGTAGTTTCCTGTTCCTTGATTCCTGGCTGCAAATGCTGCACAGTTATTTTGACATGTTTCAATTCATCAACGACATGATCCTCAGATCTGATGAGAAATAAATAAAGAACACACCTAATGTAATTATGGTTAAGATACAATGCTCCAACCAATGTGGTATGACATATAAAATTAATGAAGGTTAATATATTGTAATGTTGAAAAAATAAATGATTATGAAACATCATATTTACCAGAAATTGAGACTTATGTGCTTGAGTATCCCACTTCAGGTTATCAAGGAAACTAATAGGAGAATTACAAATAAAGTTTATATATGAAGTGAAATAAGAACATTCTGGATAATGTAATAGGAAGTCAAAGATATTATAAATAAAAGAAGGTATATTGTAGTGTGATATTGTGAGAATGAGTTCTAATTACTGTGGATTCACACGCTGTCCGAAAAACCAACCGCAGAACGGAAACATGGCCACGTGACGAGTTCTAAGCCAATCAAAAGATTTACACCTCATCGGCGCGAGCTGTCCCCCTGAAGTTCAACTCATCACTACTTCTTCCGGTCTGCCCGAGATATTCGACAAGGGAGAACCAATTAAATCTCAGAACCAACCATATCAAATCAGTGCGCATGCGCTTTATAGCCAGATGTGAGGGTATTTGAAATAACCCGTTAATTTAAAGCGTGTGTATCGCTGTATTGGATTGTACCACGACATAGCATGATTATTTGAAAACAACCATGGGGATAATGATCTAAAATATATATTTATCCACTAGAAAATAAAATATGTTGATAGTCAGCTTTTAGCTTTGCAATGCATCATGGTTCAACATACGGCGCGTGAATTGCTGCACCACTGAGCTATATTCCACTTTCTATTTTCAGCGAACGTATGGATCAAGCTTTAGTCTGGATAATCGAGGGAGGGAGGGTTGTACTGTTCCCTTTCATCCCTACTATGGTAAAATGCTTCCTTAAAATAAATAATGGCTTACTCTCTGTCTT
>CABFWB010000170.1:286713-308429 GCA_902151455.1 Timema bartmani | reverse complement strand
CTAATATATATATATATTTTTTTACATTTTTATGAACATTCAATAATGACAGTTACATTTTACAACTTTGAATGTATAAAACAAAAGGAAAATATCACATGTTTTAGCTGCGTCTTTGGAAATTGTCCTTTAAATATTCATATTTGAAAAAAAAATTGGTCACACTAAATAATGATGCTATTTTATAGTGAATAAAACACATAAATAATACTCTAAAATTACCTCATGGTGCCTGGGATAGCTATGGTGGAGCCCAGTTTGAAAAACGCTGTCTTAGAAGGCATCACTTTCTCCACTATTTCCTTCCACAGCCCCAACCCTTTTTTTTTATAAAAAAAAAAGCTCACAGTGACTAGCCACTTTTGTCTTCTGGCGCCAAACCACCCTCATTCGATTGCTCTGCTGTCATATCGTCTTCCTGCTTGCCTGTCTTTTGTTTTATCATCCCCCCTCTACGCCACACTACTATCAGGTCGATCTATGAAATACTCCTCTCACCCCGGACCCCTATTCCCCTTTCCTTTCATTCTGCTTTCGTTTTTCATCGCCGTTCCCTGAGAAATCCAATAGAGCCAATCATAACGTCGCGCCGTAATTTGTGTTTAGGTCCAGGGCTACCGAACGAAAAGATAGAACAGGCGACGACACAGAACAGGTTTAATTAAATAAGTTTTTGAAAGTAATAACACTGAGTACTCTTCGATTACTTTTATTTTAGCACCGCGTATTACTACCTGTTTGGGTTATACGCGTATGTAATAATTACAATAGCCTATGTACTAATTACACTAATGAGTTATAAATGGGGAAGGTTGAGTTTAGAGGAAGTGGACTCTCATTTGCGTGGCAAACAATTTATGGAAAACCACCCTCAGTAGACCCAACCGGGATTCGGAACCCGATTTCCCTATCATTGGCAGTCTAACACGAGAGTTACGCCTTAAACCATGCGGCCACCGAAACAGGTATTCGTTTACTGAACCAAGAGATTGCTCTTGCGAGGTTTTTGGACCGGTAGTATTTGGCGAGGGCATGCGGATAGATAATCGCCCGAAATTGTGGTCACGTGATTCAATATGTCAACCGTGTCTGGTATGGTTTATCGGCAGTCAGGGAGTGTTGAGGTTCGAATCTCGGCTGGGTATACCGTGGTTTTTCATAAAGAATCTTTACACTTTCCGAATCTACTAGTGCAAGTATGCGGATGGTCCGTAAGTGTAATAAAGCGTGTAGCATTAGAATAGTAGGAGAAAGGGAGGAGGGTGGAGGGAGGGAACGTAGAAGGCTGAGTTAGGGGAATATATTGAAAGGGAAATACAGTTGGCTCACCAAAAGAACTCGTAATACGATAACTCTCTCAAAGAAAGTCACTACGAATGGCTACGGAGAGCTACTAACAAGTACACAAGTAAATGAGTATCGATGCGCGAATTGAAATGGACACACAAATGCTAGTAAATAAAACCGTCAACGTTTTCTAAACCTTTCGCGTTTTAATTTATCTATCTTTAGAAAAAAATCATAGAAATATATTGAGGTGATCGTTATATTAATTAGAAAACTTTCACAAAATATAAAAATTTTGAAAATATTTATTACGTTTAAAGAATTTACTGAAATGATTTTATTTCAGAGAATTCGACACTCTCCTATTGGTTGAAACGATTCACTTGACACGGTATGTTCACAAAAATTAAGATTTATACGGATTTAATGACAATAAGTAAACAGAGCTAACTTAGTATGTAGACGAGGCTCAACAATTTTAAGTCGGCTCACTCATTTATAAAAAAAAATTCCTCTGACGCACATAACTTCATCAATGTCATTATTATTTTGGTGTAATATTCAGGTTTTTTTTAGGGGGGAAGGTGGTATGTGTTCTACTTTAATGCCCTTAAGATAAATTAAGTCTACCGTTGAAAAATGGAACCTCTCCAAGCAGGCTTCTTCTTTGATTTCACCGTGGGTATTTTTTACTTGTCGGTAGAGACAGTCCTTTGTGTGCAGCTCAGGAGACCTCGTGATTACTTTGCTTTGCACTCCTCCCCCCCTCCCCCCACATCCCCCCTTCTTTGCTCGATGTAAATGAATCGAAAACAATTATTGCCCCTGTGGCGTATCGTCACATGGTTTTATATGAAGGGGGAAGGAATCCTCAGAAAGACCACTAACGCTTCCTACCTGCATTTATATTAAACATTTGTGACGCACTTCACTGGGGTATAGCTCTTATAAGGCCACCCAAAACGTCTTTTGGCTTTGTCTTTTGTTTTGACTCGCCCTAAATTATTATTATTATTATTATTTAGCACCGCGTCTTACTACCCGTTCGGGTTATACGCATAAGTACTAATTACGCTAATGGATTAGGAATTGGGAAGGTTGAATATAGGAAGTGAACCCGCATTTGCGTGGAGGGAGAGTGGAAAACCATTTAGGAAAAACCACCCCCAGTTCACCCGACCGAGATTCGAACCTCGATCTCCCCGTCCTCGGCAATCGGGCTCAACACGACTAGCGCGTTAGCCAACTACGCCACCGAGGCGGGTGACTCGCCCTAAAGTTTATTTTGTTTAAGTACCTCAAGTTTCGTTACAATATTAGTATTTATCATTTTGCTTTTTTTTTCTCGCTCTTTCTTTGTCATTTGATATTTTGTTTTGTTTATTTTCTACGTTCTGTTTGAGATAATGGCTCTTAAAGTGGAATTTAAGACATCTGGATGATTAGATTAGTAGATTTTGCGATGTAAGTTTAGGATTTTATTTACTCAAATGATCCCTTAGTAATATGAGTAAAAAGTAATTCGATTTGAAATTATTGATCCGTATGGAATTAACTATTAAAATAAAATGGGTCCATATTTTAAATTCTATGTTTTAATCTAGGTCACGACTTAGAGTTATTGATTTTGTTAGTGATTTGCGTCTTACTGCCCGTTCAATCTGACCGAAAATCAAATTGATTTAAGAGGAAGGTGGGTTTTAAAAAAATACACCAGCATTTACCTGGAGAAAGGATAAGGAAGACATATTATAAAGGGAAGGACCATCCTTATTATACCCGGTGGGGATTCGTTCTAGGCCCGTCGCCAACCAATCTGACAAACACATTAATATGAAAATCTGACATTCATATGACATAGAACATATGTCCGATGAAGGTCCGCGCACTTCAGTCCGATGGGTTTTGCTCGTCTGACAAAACCTTCCCTGAAGCAGGTCATCATATTATTATTAAATAAAATTATTATTATTTGTTTTTTGCTTACATCAATCTTATGAGTAATCTCTCGTTTGCTGTGATGCTTTGTCTATAGTTTGTGTGAAGCTTCCTAATCTTGTCTTCAATTAACAAACTAAGAAAACCAAAGAGTTTCTACGCTTAATGCGGGTGAAATTTTTGAACTTCTTTTCATCTTCTCTCAACTTATTTAAAAACATTTAAATATATCTTTCTTTTTTTACAGAGGATGCACCCGACACTTTCTTTGTCTGGCCTCTTCTTCCAATATCAGTAAAGAACAACTTCTTAGGGGGCGGCCAGACTGAGCGAGCGACTAAAATATAGAATAGAACACATTGGTTGTAATGAGAGGTGACCAGACTGGAGCGCGCATGCTTAAAATATAGAATTGGTTCTATTTTTCAAGCGTGAGCGCTCGACCCGGTACAGTCTAGTTTACAGGCGCTAGTCAATATTATTATATGTTGGTTCATTGAGTGCTAGAAAAACTTCTCATTTTGAAATTTTTATTAATATCGATAGGTTTAGCACACTTGCTACTAACGGACTAATTTAATTGGTAAGATCATAAAACATACCTATATGTATATATATATGTGTGTGTGTAAAACTGATACGTTAAAATACTTCAATATTATCAAAGTAGGCCTTTACAAATAAGAATCACCATGAGCGTGGAGAGAGGATGAGAAAACCACAACAATAAATAACTTGTCAAAAACCAACCTCATTTCACTGAGCCAAGATTCGTAGCCTCCTCGTCAACAACTATAGAGAGCTATCTGCTAATTGCTCGCGTGCTTGTCAGTCTGGCCGAACCCTTAAAAGTAGAAGCTCTTTATCAACTTCACATGACGCTATGGGGTTTGAATTCTGTCTGGCCTTTGTCACAACATCGTCGCTCACTTGGGTCAAACAATTTGTCAAATTACATGATGGGACGTTTTGTCAGCTTGGTGGGTGACCGGCCTTAGTATGCCAGTCGAACACTCCGGCATTAACCTATATCAACGTTAACGTCGACGTTAGTACTAGCGGTATGAACTCTTCGCCAGCGTGTAACGGATTTTAATCTTACTTTCAGGAGAATATTTATAAATATATTATTAACTGTCGCTCTCATCATCACCATATTTGATAATTAATACACGTCAAATATTGTGCTTCACTTTCATAATTAATTTAAATTAATAAAACTAAGACATGTTTTAAATGTGAACGCAGAGTAATATGATGATATATTATAATAATTTATGATAATTGACGTTTAAATACATCGTATACGTCTAATAAATAATAAAACATTATGAAGATCGAATATTATATTCTTAGAAAACGCGATACATACTTTTTTTATAAACATGTTTTTTAATACAAATAGTTTATCTGTAAGTAAATATCTACTTATCTATACAAATAACTACATTAGTGAACATAAGTTATAGTAGAAGATGCAGGGCTGTCAAACTAGAGGAAAATTGGGAAAACCAAGATAATTTTTAGAAGTGAAACACAAGTAACACCATAAAAATCTAAAGGAAAAATGAAAACATTTCTAAATTCGTATCATTTAAATGGAAGCTTTAAATAACAGGCCTTTTATTTGAAGTAAATATGGAATTGTAAGCGGGGGGATTGGGCAGTTCAAAGTAGAATATTAGCTAGAAATGAGTACAATAATTCGTCAGGAGACTTCAGTTCAGTTTAAGTCATCCAACTGAACGTCAGATACTCCGTACATTATTTCCGAGGTAGCATTAATTCTTAGTGAGCGGGGAATAATAGTTAGGTTAGGTTAGGTTAGGCTAGGCTAGCAGTGCCCATTCCACCTTGAGAGGGAAATGTTGGTGGGAGCATGCCGTCAAAAGCAGTGCCCACTGCCCAATCTAGCTATGCCCACTGCCCAGTCTAGCTATGCCCGTTCCAAACACCAATGACATGACCTCAATCAAGTCACTTTTAAAAAATTAAATTTTCTTCATTTATAAAGCAGGGGGCGATCGACCGATCTATCTTGTGGCAATTTTCAGTCGATCGCACAAGAAAACTTTTTAGTCATCAAAATTTGATCCCGTGGTCTTTCAAACTTGCAAATATATCAAATAATTATTTCTAACAACATTTGAGTACGCGACATTTAGCCTTAATTCATTATAGTCGGTAATGTCATTAGAAAATTAAATTGTTTGATATGAAAATATGCAATTATTCAATTATTCAATACAGAAAGTATTTGAGGAAAGATTGAATTTAACGAATACATATAAGATTTATAGACAAAAACAAGAAAAAGGAGTAGAGGGAATAAACGATGGGTGATAAGTTTGTAAGCCAGTGTCCAAAATGGTCCCTGACACTTATTTGATCTGAATTGTTTGGAATGGGAATTTTTCTGGAAAACCTAGAAAATACAGAGAATATAGTTTAACGGTAGGAGCGTAAGCGACCAGAGAAAAGGCCAGTGTTTTTGCAGTTTTAATAGCAAAATCTTTTGTTTGTCAAAATAAATCAAATATTTCTCCAGTAGAAACAAAAGAGTTTAAATTTCTTCACATGATGGTATCAAAACTTCTGGAATATCTGTCAAGGGTGTCCTGGAATTTAATAAATGACAACTTTTCCTCTATTTAAAAAAGAAGTTTCTCATCTAATGCCACTATGCTAATGACAGATATTCAACAACTTAATGTTGCTATCATCTTGTGAAGAAAATTAAACTCTTTGTTTCTAATGGAGAAATATATGATCTATTTTGGAAAAAAAAATTTTGCTACAAAAACAGCAAAAAAACAACAAAAAAAAACACACAACTAAACCTTTCGTGCTTCCATGTTCAGCCCACCTTAAGAAGACAGTGGCGGCCCTAAAAATTGTGATTATGAGGTGAACAGGAAACTTATGAAGAGTATGTTAACTTCAAAGATTATTATTATTATTATTATTATTATTATCACCACGTCTTACTACCCATTCGGGCTATACGCACTTACGCTAATGTGTAATGGTAGGATGATTGTGAGATGAAATGGAGGACCTACAGTTTAACGTGGTACACGTCTTGTCAGAGGTGAAGGAAGGGTTTGGCAATCAGATAAATCTGTGTCGGGACCGAGGATTGAACCCCGGTCCCCCAGCACAGAAGTCGGACACGATGTCCCTAATAATTGGCCATTTTGTCCCAGCATTGAACATATCCTTCTTCCTCTACTGAAACTAGGTTCAAGAGATTCAACGCCGATACCCTTTTCCTGACATTTTCTCGTTTCTTAAGAAAATTTAAATTGAAAAGGACTCTGCATAAACTATTCTAATTTAATTCCTCGAAAACTTTTTTTTTTTCTATATGAAAGCGTTTCTCTGAAAGTTCTAAAGGGAATCGAGAATTTTGATCCATGGTTTTTGCATGGAGATAATCCTATCCACTTTGAAAGTTAAAGATAAAAAAATGGGCTTTATCTTCTCTTCTTTCTCTCCCTCTCCTTTCATATTTCTTAGAGGTATTTTTTAAATGGGTTTATTTGTAATCTTTGGATTTCTTTACTATTTACTGCTCATTTATAAATTCAGGCTTTGTATAACATCACTTTAATATAATTTTTAAACGTATAAAACATACAATTCTCTTCCCCCCTCCCCCAAATTATATATATATATATATATATATAGAGAGAGAGAGAGAGAGAGAGAGAGAGAGGCTTGGCCTCATTCTACATAACTTTTCCCAATTAAAAGTTTTGAATACATTTTAGCGCGATAATCTTTATCCATCGCTGAACGCGGCCCACTTGTTAGTTTCTTTATAATTTTAAACAAATTTATCGTTTTCTCCCATTTTAAAGTTTAGATGCTACTTAATGGCTTTTTTAATGTGTTTAAAATAAATTTATATATTTACCAGAACTTAAAACTCCGTTTATATTTCCATATTTTAAAAAAATATTTAAAATATTTTCTTGATAATGGTAAAGAAAGACAATTTACTTAACCAGAATTTTAAAATAAATTGGTATTATTTCATTGAATTTAAATCGATAGATCTTCCATTTTCTTCAGCATGGGACCTATATTAAACACACGTGACGTCACTTTGGTTTCTCTTAATGGGTTGCGTAATTTCCGTTCTTAGTACAACGCGATTTCTTTGATAGCAATGGTGGTTTTAGAATGTCATTCGCTTCGCGGCTAGTGTGGCTTCATAGGAGAGTGCAATGGGTTATCCCAGACTAGGAGGGCCTGGTTCTAATGGAGTTTAAGGATCCAATATATTTATAAATATTATGTTGAAAACGAAATTACGTCGTAATGATTTTGGAAGAACTCTTCTCACTCCCAACACCATATTAATACCAAATCCTGTTTGTTTCCGCGCATTTTTTAAAGTATTTGCTCAGCCCACCTAAGCACAATATTAGTACTATGCTATTTTTACCTTCTGGGTCATCCATAAACCACGTAACATATTTTTTTTTGTGTTTTTTTACCCCCCTCCCCCATGTAACACCAAGTGGACATTTAGCCTGATCCTTTCCCTCCACCAACGCGTGTTACGTAACTTTTCTCACCAAGAGCTAATACTATTATTTCATCTAAGGAAGTTTTTGTGATACCAAAAGAGGGACTTACATTTAATATTTCTTCAAATCAATTTGAAATACTGAATATAAATGATTTCAGAAAGTATTATTAATATAATTATTTATGGATAACTGCACAAACACACAAGTATTTGGAAGGTTACTAGCCTTTTTAAAATTATTATCAGTCTTACAGAGTACAGTTTTGGTTGAATATATTACTTTTAAAGTAGTAATAGTACACACAAAATGTGTATGAAAGCTTACAAAAGTATATACTACTACAAAGCACTACTCACATGTGTTTAGCGTTTGTAGTCTCGGGCAGATAAGCGCATCGATGTACCCTCTCTCCCCTCAAGTAACACCAAGTAATCATTAGAGCACCCCCTTCACTCCCTCCACAAAGCGTTACGTGGTTTATGGATGACCCATTCTTTCAACCCCTCATAAAGAAAAGTATTGTGATCGTAGAAAAAAAAAAAATTGAACTCGAGATTTTGTTAAACGTCGAAGTTTCGTGACCCCCTGAAACCGAAAAAGGTTTTTTTTTTTTTTTTGCGATGCTGTCTCTCTATCTCAGACCAGAACCGAAACCAATCGGTCTAAAACTTGTTATTTAGGGTTTTCATAAGGTCTCCCTGAGATGTTTTTGGACTTAGAAATCTGGCCCTAAAATTAAAGGTACCGGTAGTTTACTTAAGGGCAAAAGTAGAGAAAACAGATTTTCTCAAAATTGGCGCTAAAGATTTTGATAAAAATTTGTATTCAGACATTGTTAAACATTACAAACCAACTGGAGATTTTTATTTTTCCATGACAATGAATTTAAGCATGAATTTACAATTTTTATCATATTATATCAGCAACTAGTTTAGATATGAAACAACTTATCATTGTAAAGTTGTAGTACTGTTGAAATTTAAAATATTTTAATCTGGAATATATAAATTTTTATAAAACCAATAGTTTCTGAGCTATAAGTAAACATATACATATTTTTTGTGGAATACTTACATATATGTAATTGACTGTCATGCTTTTTGGTCAACAGAGATGCTCCTATTTTATCGATGTCTCAATGTTTCTGCAACATTGTATATTATTTCGTTTCACAAATTTTACTAGTTTTAGTAACTTTTTCTATTTTAAGATTAAAGCGAAAGAGAAATTGTGTGGTGCACCATACCATTGATTTTTATTAATTAACAAAACGTTTAAAATAAAATAAAAACTTGTTTTAATTTTTTGAAGCGCGCGCTTCTTACGCATGTATGGTGGGTAATCCACCACTTCAAATAAAACCAGCCCAATGGCTTGCAAACAGCTCCTTCCATAATCCGACGCCTTTTTGAGGTATTCTCTCATCTCCACGACAGTACCGGCCTGGAATGTTTGCCAGGCTGCTTCTCGAAGAGTAGACAGACGAAGATGACTTAGCCCCGAGACACAAATTCCGTCTTCTCCCTGTTTTTTGTTTTTTTGGTGGCGGGAACCTAGAGAAGGTCCGTTGCGCATCGGTAGAAAGGCATTTCGTGCAACCTACCCTTACCCTCCTGGTTTATTTTCCATCATCCCCCGCAGCCTTTGACCTTTAGACTAGAAGGGAAGATCGGATCTGGACGAGAACTTATATTGCTGAGCCTTTTCGTTGAGAGTGCCAGCCTCATGTCATTGAAAATAACCCATGAGGGGCGATGCTTTAATGCATACGTTTCACGACTAGCTCTGGAGAGTTTGGATCCCTGTTGAATTTTAAGGCTGTATTTATGGTGAAGTCTCGAGAGTCAACCGATCTCCCGGTAAATGAATAACAAACAGTTCCGTTCGAATGGGGGATTTGCTGACGTCCTAATATCGACCATACGACCCTTTGTTTCTAAGTCTTAATTCGGGGCCAAAGCATGGGAGGATGTAAGTGATTTAGAGTTCATCTGTTCTGCGTCTTAATACCTGTCAGGGCTACTCGCACATTTTTATTTATGTGGTATGGGTGAATATGTTAGAATGTAGAGGGAAAATATTAATAATTTTGTGAAGGTGCAGTGGCCAACCATTTTTAGGGGGGTGATTCTGTTCCCCGTCCAGGAAACGAACTCTGATCTTCCCATCACAAGCTAACCAAACAAGACGTGACTGCTACTTTGTCCGTGGTCCCACCTGTGTGTGTTTTTTTTTATCGATAGTAGCGGTTATTTATCTTGCCTTCCGACCCACTGACCTACCACCGGCTCTGCGAGGAGCCACGCCCAATGAGATGCCCGTACGGTTACTAATTAGTCCCAGGGGCGTCACCCAACAAAACACTCCTATTTCCACTGCGGGTTCCTCAGGGGGCTTGTATGGCACCCGCTCCTCCTCCATTTTGTTTTTACTATTGGCGTGTTTACAAGCTCAACTTTCAAATTATCCATTTTCATACACACACTTTTTTTTATATAAAATTAGTCTACCTCGGCTGTCTTGGGGTAATGTGCTCACCTCAGGACTCGGATGTTCGTGGGTTTAAACCCAACTGAGGTCAGCGAATTTTTTTTTTAGTGATAAAAATCCGTGTCGCAACCTCCTTCGAAGGGGAAGTAAAGCCATCTGTCCCATGTCGATTGTGGAATGTAAAAGAACCCTTGAAGGTATGTGAAAACACCTTGGTAGGCTCTTTCGCTCTCGCTCATAGAAATTTTCGTGTGCTAATATAATCAATTGGTTCAGAAAGTGCACCTTAAATAACTCAAATAAATTAAATACAACTTATAGATATGACTTCATTTCTAATGTTATTTAAAGTAAATTTAACTGCCACTGGAAGATAACTTACTTATCTTATAAAAATGTCGCCTCGTATATATTTTAGAAATAGTGCACAGTACAATTTATTTATTATTTCATGTTTCATCCCTCGATATCCTTGATTATATAATATTAATATGATTAAATTTTGGATATAAGAGCGTATGACTTTAACTGTGTCAATTTAAGTTACTTAATAAAATAAGCTCACATTCACCCCTTTCTCACGCAAATACTGCTACATTTCGTCTGCATTTTACATCTCTCATTCTTACAACAATAGCCTAATTAGTAGCCCACTGATACGTATAACCGAATAGCTAGTGAAACGCGGGGAAATAAAAAAATATATATCTCATCTCTTTTGATATCTCGCATGGAATGGTTTCTGCTGGTGGTTCTTTTACTAACCAGGTGTCAAGAATACATTTACGTTGTTTGAGATTTGACATAATTTTATATAACACTAATATTATATTAGCAACAAGCCACTACTATTTTTACCACTGATTCCCTTCCCCTATAACACAACCTTGTATTAATTATCAATGCTGTTAAAAAAATTTTATGAGTACAAATTTTATATAGCTACAAAATGTTTTGAGTATGTAGGTGTATTGCAAGAATGGGTGGGGGAAGCGTATTAAACCCACTTACATAAGCTATAAACTCTATATCTGACAGTTGATATTTTATTTAAGCTGCTCTTTCCTCTTGTTAATTCTTCAAGTAGGATCTTACAGGTGATTATAAATATGTTTGGCTACATTTATTGAACCCAAATTCACTCGGCTCATTCAAAAAAAAATCCTGTGTTTTCCAATATCATATTGAATGTAGGGAAATAAAGACATTTGAAATGTTAACAAAGCTAATTTTACAATCAGCCGTTTTACAAGGTGAATCTTGAAGGTTAATTTAAAAATATCAATTAACTAGTATTTAGTTGTTGACATATACAATTAGAACTGCATTAGAAGAAAAAAATCTTTAAGTTGGTACCATATGACCTTTTAAGGTCCAACAGATCCCAGGGAGATCCGCCGGCCCCCCCTCCCCCCTTTTACATCGTTGCCGACAGGTCCTATCATGATGGCTTAGTTAGCAAAGTTCATTAATAAACTCCCAGGCCAATGAGGTTCGAGGGGTATAGGGGGAAGAAAGATAATTCGGGACCTGTATTTTGTTTGTAGGCGCGAAATAGAGAGAGGTTGGTGTTGAATATTTGAATGCTGTAACAATAGATCGTTTGAACCATTAAGTTCAAAGTTCTCACCCTCACTTCCGACATGATATATACGGGCGTCGCCTGTTTATTGGTTAAACGCCTCACGCTTCGATATTTCTCTTGATATTAGCGGCTGTGATGCTTTTCACAAAATAAACTCTCAAATAATCTGTTAATATAACACGTTATTTCTTACCTTGTATATTTCCGCTTTGTCGTAAAACATATTTTGAAGTAAAATAAATAAATATTCTGTGGTATCTAAGCGTTAGCTATGCTTCTCATAGATGAGGTAGCTGTGGCCTCCTTAAGGTGGGATGGAAGGAAAAGCATTTGTTTTAAAGTTAGTAGAAAAAAAATCATTCTTTAGCCAAAAACAATATAGCTTTATTAGATACGTAAAGTTTAATTTTTTATGTAAAAGTAATTTTAACAGTTTTTTTAATATGTCATAGGCATAATGGCATTTGAACATAAGTTTTTTTAAATGAAAACAATAAAACTCCCGTTTGGATAAACAATTGAACGAAACGTATCTTCTGAAATATTTGATCTATTTGGCTTTTTTTTTTTGCACAAATATTTGAGTACCCTTCCAACAAATCAAGGTATGCGTAGGCTGTAGGCACTACTTCATGAAAGGCGCGCAACTATAAACGTGATTTTGGAGTGATTTTTACCTAACACACCCCTAAGGTTTTGATTTAAGTTCACATAATATAGAACAAATTCTTATCGAGTGTTTTAAACTTGTTCTATAAATACACGTTCTTAGAATCAAGTCTTTCGAAATAATTTTCAATTTAAGACGAAAACATGGTTGTTTTTGTCAAATGTAACGTTATTGACTTACACTTTATTATAGTTACCCTAAAAATTCCCAACTTATTGCACAACTATTGTTATTTTTTATTTAATGTGAATTAGTTTGAATCCTTCCCTATATGCGGGGAGAGCGGGGAAGAGATAAAGATCCACACAAAGAGTTACAGTCCATTCGTCATAGGAGGGGTGTTAACTGACAGCTAGCAGAAGATTTTTATTGCAAACATTGATTGAAAGTAGCTAATATGGAAATAGTTATTTAATTTCTTAGTAATACTATATTATCAATCAAAAGTGTTAATAAACGCTTCTAATAATACTTACATAAATATTATTATATTAATAGGCTTTCCCCTAACATATTGAAAGAACAAGAAATATTGATAAAACTATTTTGTTTTTCTGTTTCGCTGCCGTGGCATCAAGAGATTTAAAGTGCACAAAATAATAACTTGGAGAGTATTATATTCATACTTGTATCTTGTTATAATTGGTCACGTGAATAAATTAAATTTTTCTTTATAATTTAGAGAAAGAACCATATATAATATGGTTTAAAATAAAATAAACCGTTTTTATTCTGTAAACATATGCACATGAACTCAACCGATAACGGTTTGTTTGTATGACGTCATTAACCACCCTTAATTATTTTGTTTCACGACCTCAATTTATGAAGAAAATGCAACCTTTTAGAAGCTTGTTTTTGACGCATTTTTAATTGAACTACGTGCAAGCACCGCTTCTACAAAAAAAAAATCATCATCCAAACGGTTATTTTTCTTAGTTCGCTTTTAAAAACACATGCTTTGTTGTGAAAGTTTTGATTGTTGTTGTAACAACAACTCAACTCGTGGTCTTGAAGATCATGTGATTTGTCGAATGGATGCATGAGAGTAGATCTGGTAACTTTTTCAAGCTGTCACTTGTCACCACTCCTGAGATGAATGTAGTATCTAACATTATTACATGTTAACTCTAGTATCTTAACTAACTTTTAGGGACGTATCCAACATAAGTAAAACAATATATATAAAAGTGACATGGATATTTGATATTGACTTATTAAATAGAGAGTAAAGTGACACTTTAGGTAAAAAAAAAATATATATATATAAGTAACATTTAAAAAATTAAAATGTACTTAATAAATAGAACATAATATGACACTGAAAAGCCCCACCGGAAATCAATACAAATACTATATTGTAGTGTGCAGTACGTTTCATTTAAATAAAATCCTCGAAAATTATAAGCTGCCTTATCGACATGTTGTCCATGTTTTATCCAATATAATGTGAGAGTGATTTTTTTTTTCTTCTCTTTTGCTCTTGTCAAAGAGGCTTTAAGAACTTAACCCTAAATTAGCTCTGGTTTTCTTTAATGTTGCAGAAGAGGAATGGGGGACAGACGGAAAGAATCGAGGGCCACCCGGATGCGAACAGTCAGGTAAGCTTGGGTCAGAATATCTTTATTCAGAGCATCGTCCCGTATTACTGTTAAGGTGGCGTGAAATAGAACGAGACTTAAGGTGTTTTAAGACACTTTTTTTTTACAAAATGTATGAAATATTGCTAAAGTTTAATTTTCTACACATTGTTATATAAACAGTTTTTGAAAATTTGTCATGGACATAGCGTAGTTTGAACAAGAACTTTTCTCGTTCTATTTTAAAAGTTTCTATTAAAATTCCGGGATGTTAATGACTTAATATCTTTACTGTTGAGATTTACTCTTTGGAGACAAACTAAATATCGTTACCAAAGCAATACTTTATTTATTTTGGCCAAAAAAGTATGTCATTAAAAATCAAAAATACACTAATTAAATCGTGTATTTTTTCATCCCACCTTAACACTTGTGTCAGCAAGAGATTACCAATCGCTGTCATGCCATACGGCTTAAAACTACGAGCTTTGATTATCTCAAGGTAAAGAGGGAAAGCTCGCTCAAAGATCTTCAAATGTTTTATTGTGAGACCCTAAAATAGTTACCGTTTGTCATAGCTCCGCAAACATACTTAGAAATTGTTTGAAAATGAGATAATGTCACATCTTAACACATATTTGTTTCTATTAATAAAACTCTAAATATAGGGTTGTTAAGAAAATCTAACGACTTCAGTTTTTGAAATAACGCATCGGATAATTCAATATCGCGTTAGAGCTGCACGTTTGTGCAGAAATATATCGCTTACCGAGGCTGGTCACTTTAAGATGACACCTATTTTATAGTTGAGACGCATTACACACGTCCAGAAATATAAAGACGTTCGTTTTCAAGTTTGTTTTTTCGCATTAAACTCTAAAACTGCCTAACGTATTTGGACGCGGTTTTCACTAATGTATTAAGAGGCGTAAGTAGGGTTGATGGTGGTTGATGACACCCAGGGCAAATTAAAAAAGGACGCCTTTCAAAACTGTTCTTTAAAATTTGGCTGAATTTTTATAATGGTACTCAATTTGTTCTCGCTATAATATCGGTTTAAAAAGTAATACAAATAAAATACACACTTTTATTGTTCAACAATAAAATTTATTTTGTTGATAATATTGCTGATGAATTTGGTGACTAGGCCATATGACCTAGCTGCTCTCCCCAGTTACGCCATTAAGTATAGGCTATATTGTTTTCCTGTTCAAATTCATAAAATTGGTGAATTTTAATAGATTCTTTCTTAATAAATAACGTGAGTAATGATATTCTCTATTAGTAAAATGGAATATTGAAAATAGTGTAATTTTGTGTTCTATATAACTTGTCACCAAATCTACAGTATTTAAATCCAAAAAATAATTAAATAATACATTTCAATTTTAAATCCAAAGAGAAATTAAAAATTCCCAATATAATTTAAGATTTATGGTTCGCCACCGTCTGCTTTGGGAATTAGTTAAGCCTATGATTTACATCCTCTCTTTAGGTAAATGCAGGTGCAATTCATCCCTATCAAACTATTATCTTAGGTAAGATAGTCACCGTTAGCTGTTAACTGACACTAAAACATTGTAATAATAACTAATCATTCAAGATGGGTATTTAAGGTAGCCCCTGTATAAATTGTATTATGTTACACGCTATACGTATTTACACTGCATATTGCCTCCATCGGATATAAGGGGTCCCCGTGAAAATGACATTGTTTTGTATTAGTTAATAAAAAAAGTATTATATACTTGTGTGTGAGTTTGTTCACACTTTATAAAAAGACATTTCCCCCACATCAGTGGGCACGTAGTCTCAGTTGTCAGGTTCATAAAATATTGTATTTTCATGTGACTGGGAACACAAGGTTGGGGTTTCTTTCCTCATGCGATTTTTATTTTTATTTTTCCAATCTTCTCTTTTTACCAATGCGGATGCGTTTTCTCTTAAGTTCTCCCTTACCGCTTCCCCCCAATACCTCCTCCTTAGATGAAGTCATCGATAAGTTTTTTTTGACCTGAATACTTTAAAATCATCGCAGGAATAATATTTATACTCAAGTTAAACAGTGAAAAATCACATTATTTTTTTTCCATGAAGTTTTTCAATCATCATGATGTCATTTTCTGTAGTCAAACTTGTATTAAGGGGGCCATCTTGACAAATATTTGAGGATTTTACATACAGTCCATTTTTTATAGGTAGGGCCTTCAACACGAAGGTTCCCAAAGTTTCTCGGTTCACGACGCCCTTAGTGTATCAGTAATTATTTCATGACGCCCCTGGGGCAAAATAAATGCCAATAAATACCGTTAGGTTCAATCAACTTTTTTTTGGTCCTAACACTTTAATAGCTGTTTGAAAAATAGTACACATAAATTAAAAGAAAAAAAGTTTTTATTTCTTTATTTAAAAAAAAACACAATTACTTATTACTGGGATGTGTGTACCTGTTGGGCACTGCAAATTATTAATTTGAAATACCCTGTGGTGCCCCTGTGAGTTTGCTGCAACGCCACGTGGCGCTGCGACCCACAGTTTGGAAACCGTAGCTTTGATCTAGTCTTAAAATACATCATGTGCTATACATCCCTCTCACTTTTGATATTAATTATCGCCACCCCTCTACCCTTTTTATTGTTGTTTTGTCAAGTTGGCTATGGGGAGGGTTGCAGCTCACGAGACTAATAAAAATAAGTTTGGACTTTTTCTTTAGCACCGTGTCTTACTAACCGTTCGGGTTATACGCTTATGTACCATTTACGCTAGTGATTTTATGGATTAGGAAGGCTATATTTATAGGAAGTGTAATAACATTTACATAGGCGAGAGTGGAAAACAATTTTGGAAAAAATAAAACCCTCATTACACCCGACCGAGATTTGAATCTTGATCTACTCGTCATCGGCAGTCTTGTCTACTGCGAGTGTAGCGCCTTAGACCATGCGGCCACCGAAGTGTCGTTTTGATGTTATTTATTGAACAATTTTACTAATCTACAGAAATGGTTGCATTAAATGTTACGGTGTTTGAACGGTTCTAACTAAAGACTCAAAGAAGCATGGAGATCGTAATGCCAGTAACCAACGCGTTAACTAACGTGTCCAGGTTCGATACTCGCGTGACAGACGGTTTTCTGCCGCACACGACACCCCAAGCTCGTGCGTGGCGTATGAACCACGTCCGTACAGTTCGCTGGAACTTAGGGGAGAGAGTGTTTGTTTTTCTCCGGAAACTACATCCTACATCAATCGCAAACTTGAAGGGTGTCGGCTTGCCCTTAATTGCTATGTCCTCTCTACTAATTAGCGAGGAGCAGACCCTTCAAGTAGGGATAATATTGGCCACTCTCTGCTCTAAAGGAGGCTTGGTCAGTGTGGCATATGTCAATATGGCATGTGCACTCAGGAAGCCATTACTTGGCTTACTGACAATCTATTTGAGCATGTCTTCATCAACTACGTTACACAACTTAACTACATCGTGCGAGAGGATAAATGCAACCAAGCAGAGAG
The DNA here is from genome assembly GCA_902151455.1 of Timema bartmani. NCBI lineage: Eukaryota > Metazoa > Arthropoda > Insecta > Phasmatodea > Timematidae > Timema > Timema bartmani. Next base: position 290,826 of record CABFWB010000170.1, on the reverse strand, counting down.
CGTTACAGGATTATTAATACCCAATAAGGCAGTACAATATTGTCAATTTTTGTCAAAGACGCGAGAAAATGTCAGTCATTTTGCAGTTTTTATATCAAAATAAATAGGGTTTCCTGGAATTTAATGACGACTTTAAATAAGCATAGCGGCATTAGAAAAGATTCAACTATTGTTGATATCGCCCTGTGAAGAAAATAAAACTTTGTTTCTACTGCATAAATATTTTATATATTTTGATCGAAAAAAAAATTTTTTTTTTGCTATTTAAAAAAACTGGCCCTTTCTCGTGTCAGCTACTCCCCAACCTTAAATAGATATATTTGTATTTTTTTATAAGATCCTTTCCATGAAAATTGGATTGTACACTCCACTCAAATGTAATATTGAAATGTCTAGCGTGAAATAAATTAATAAATTAAAGTGTTTGTTTTTAGCTTAGTTGAATATTGAGTAATATACAATGCAGCTAATAATATTTCAATTTATAAGAAGTGATTTATCGATATTATTATCTTTTCCTTCAAGAATGATTGAATTAAATACAATATTATGTTGATTGTTGAGAACATAATAATTCGTAGCTTGTGCCTCTTCGACTTTTTATAATAGCATTAGATTTTTTTTTTTAAATGGTTTGTCGGCTAGACATTTCTGGTCTTCAACTGGCAATGGCGGTTATCTAACCGTCTTCTGAGGTTGAAGAACACTGTGGATGTGGTTATATCGTTCCGATGAGATGATGATGATATGGTTTACCTTAGGAGTCTTAAACCTAACTTAAGCCTGATTAAACAACCCATGATAACCATATTCCTCCTTCGAGGAAAAAAAAACCCTATGGTACCGCGGAGAATCGAACTCGGGGCCTCTAGAGTAGTAGCTTGGATAGGTGACCGCTAGACCAAGAGGCTGTTTTAGGATAAAGTTGTCAGACGTAAATGCAGTCACAATTTAGTGCTTCTGCGGTAGAGTGCTCAAAGTCCTCACGCGCAATAGACTAGACTTCCAAAGACAAGGAGATCGTGATTCGAATCCCGGTCGAGTGTACTGAGAATAATTTTTCATAAATAGTTTCTCTCTCTCGCTTTTAACTTCAAATGGTTTCGGAGATATGATTGAAGTTGGAAATTTTTGATAATTTAAAGTCACAGTCATTTTTATGATAAAACGAGAATTGCCATTTCGTTTGTAATGTTAAACAGTCCTAGGATATAAAATTTAATCAAAATCATTAGAGTGGCTTATGCTGGCAAAGTAGCTATTTTCTCTTTTTGCCTTCCAGTAAAATACCCTTAATTTTATGGTTAGATATCTAATTCCAAAAAAACCCTCGGAGGAACCTTATGAAAACCCTGGATAGCAAGACTTAGCTCGATCGGTAAAATAGCTTTGGCTCTACGTCGAGATACAGACAGACACACAGACAGACGGTATGGCAAAAACCACTTTTTTGGTGTCAGGGGTCATAAAAGTAATAAAACAACATTTACCAAAATCTCTATTTTAATTTTTTTTTTTACGATCACAATACTTCTTTCTGTGAGGAGTTGAGAGAAAGTAAAAACAAACTCGATTTTTTCAAAATGCTAAAGGCGATATTACACAACTAGTAGCATATAGTTTAAAATTAAAATAGCAATTTTAAAACTAATTAGCTACTCTCCTATAGGTGTAGTTAAACAAATTAAAACATATTTTGGCTCTACATAAAAAATATGTATGTCAAATTATAGCTTACAGGTAGACCTAGTGATTCTCATCTGTGGGCACGTGGTTTGTTAGTGATGACAGGTTCGAGTCCCAGATAGGTGTACTAAGATTTTATTTTCGTTGCTGAAGCTTATTTCCTTTTAAAGTTAACCATCATTCCTGTCTAATTAGCAAAACTAAAATGCTTACAGTTCGTACCAGTGGTAAGATGTGGTGGTGATGTTAGAGAAAAGAAAAGGGGGGGTGCGTTGAATGTTTAGTCCCAGTGCGGTTCTTTCGCAGGGGTATTTTATCCGCGACCCTCAAGCCTTCAAAGGTTGAAAGTTACCTGCCCCTAGACCTGTAGAAGGCGCTCGTCTAACCGCTAAACCACGGGGACGCGCCCTGAACGTGGATAGGTGTGTGTGAGTGTTTGCTGTGGGAGGGGAGTGATGGTGGTAGGCCCTGTGATGCGGGTGTTGGCGTGATCGACCCTGTGTTATCTGGCACGGCGGGCGTAACGCGAGCGGTAAGGTGAGACGCCCTTGGTGAAGCCCCACTAGCCTTGATGAGATTGGAGGGCTAGGGGTGAACATGATGTAGGCCTACATTGCCTCATCCTATCACTTTGCCAAAACAGCTAAGAGCTTGAGACTGGATTCTACTCCTTTTTTTTACCCATTTATTTGACGTGCACATTCTGAACCGATTGATTATATCAGCTTAAATCTAGAACAGACACAACACGCAGCCCCCGGAGTTGATTAATCACTATGAAGAAAAATCCACATTTCTCTATTGGTACATTTTCGGCCATGCCAGGAATCGAATCCGGTACCCTTAGCTCACTAGACAAATACGCTACCAACTGAACTAAGGTGTCGGACGATTCTACTTATAATATTATTATTTTTTGGCATCTCGTCCTATCCTTCCCGTTCGAGTTATACACAAATGTGTACTAATTACGTTGGTATTCTAGGGATGAGGAAGTTTTAATTTAGAGCAAGGTTACACGAATATGCGTCGGGGAAGAGCGGTAAACCATTAAGGGGAAAATAAACTCGGTACATCCGACCGGAACTCTAACAGATGGAAGCACTGTGTCAATATTGAGTTGAAATTGGATTCTCTCCCCCGCTTTTCCCCTGTATCCTTAAATGTTCTTAACGTGTTTATTGAGGTATAGTAATATTTTATTAATGAATCATGAAAACCTTGTTAAATATGACATTATTTGTTTTATAGCAACGAAAATGTTAAAAGAAGTTTGCGAACAATGTTTATTTTGGAACATAAGTTTGTTAATCAAAAGCATTCAAATAGTTTTCCAACAAAAAACTAAATTGTTAAGAAGAGTTCAATGATCCCGGACCTTGTGTTATGGATATGTCACTTTCGACGGACGTTTTAATTTTAACACCTCTGAGAGAAACTCTGTGTGTGTGTGTGTGTGTGTGTACACTAATGGGTTAGGGATGAAGAAGGTTGACATCATATGAACACGTACCCGCATTTTCTTGCAGGGAGAATGGGAAAGTATTAAGAAAAAAAACCTCTCACTACACCCGACCGAGATTCAAACTTCATTCTTCTTGTAACTGTCACTGTAAGCCAAACTAATGCGAGAGTGACGCCATGGAACATTTGACCACAGGTGTTTGTAGCTAGAGTAGGATTACAGTAGGAAGGATCCTATCTGACAATTACAAAATCTACAAAGATAAAAATTTTTGGTGAATTAAATAGCCAAGCTGTTATATTTGATGGTTACGATTAAAGTCGCGGTTACGATTACAGCCGCATCTAAATATCATATTATTTAAATTGAAACTACCTGGATACGGGAATCGAGCCCAGGACTTTTGGCATAGTACGCTAGTGATTTTACCCACTGAGCTATCCATGATTCGTTCCGTGCCCAGGGTCATTCTTCACTCACTTTTTAAGGCATGGTCTGTGATGAACATGTTATTTAGATTAGTATATAAACCTAATTACAAATATAATTGCTTGTATATTTAATCCATCATGATATGTGCATTCGTACAATTGTAACTGTACATTTGGCAGCAAAAAGCCCTTCCTTTGAAAATTGAATCGTACCTCTCATACGTGCACAGAATGCTAGTACCTTCGTTATTATCTCTCAGTCACAAAGTTGGGGCTAAGATTCCTCACTATTGCCTCTCGGGCACCCAAGGATTCTCTTCCAAAAGAGCTGGTTCGCCTCGTAGAGAGTGTTCAACCCCTCTACTCTCACCAACTATTACTAAAACCTCCTTCTACGACCTCCTCCCATTAAACTCTTAAATAAAAAAAATAGTCCCCCGGAAGATTAAGAAAGTTTTGGGCGGAACCCAGCACACACAAAGGGGTGCGGTCCCAACCTCTCCCCCCCCCCCCCCCCCCCCCCTTTCCTTT
>CABFWB010000170.1:254819-276332 GCA_902151455.1 Timema bartmani | reverse complement strand
ACATATACACACATACATACACACATATACACACATACATACACACACATACATATATACATACATATATATATATATACACACACATACACACATACACACATACACATACATACACACAACATTTTTACACTTTTTTGGGCTTTGGGTCGAACATCAAAGATTCATCATCATCTAGAGGTAGAAAATGTTGACGAATTCATTACTTTCGCTTGATATGAGAAAGTAAATTATTATTATTTAGCACCGCGTCTTACCAGTTCGGGTTATACGCTTAAGTACTAACTACGTTAATAGATTAGGAATTGGGATGGTTGAACTTAGAGGAAGTGAACTCGCATTTGCGTGGAGGGAGAGTGGAAAACCATTTAGGAAAAACAACCCCCCAGTTTACCAGACCGAGATTCTAACCTTGATCTCCCCGTTCTCGGAAGTCTAGCTCAACACGAAACTAGCGCGTTAGCTAACTACACCGTCGGGGTGGGTCGAGACAGTGAATACAAACTTCATTTGATTCTAGGAAATTCAACAGGGATCGAACAGTCAACTCTCAGTTTGAAGAATCTCTTTAAAACGATATAAAAAAGGAATGTAGAGTAACGTTCACTGACAAAAGTGTACAGTGCTTATTTTCACAGATCTCAAAAGCCACAGCTTCAGAATATAAGGTATGGCTTATGAATAGGCAAAAAACCACACCACCAAAGTGGGTAATAACTTTCAAAATAATGCCACTGCCCAACCAAAATTTTAAACTACTTGTTTTTGGAATTATATAATTTAAGTTGGGAACGAGAGAAAAGGGCAGTGTTTTAGCAGTTTTTTTAGCAAAGCTTTTTTGAGTCAAAATATGGAATTATATAATTTAAGTTGGGAACGAGAGAAAGGGGCAGTGTTTTAGCAGTTTTTTTAGCAAAGCTTTTTTGAGTCAAAATAAATAAAATGATATTTCCTGCAGAAACAAAGTTTAATTTGGTTGACAACCAGCTTTTCTTCTTAATTTAAAAGGTTTCTCATCCAATGCCACTATGCTCACGACATATATTCAACAACTGATTATATCACCATGTGAAGAAAATTAAACTTTATGTTCATACTGGAGAAATAATGTATCTATTTTGGCCAAAAAAATGTTTTGCTATAAAAACCGTGAAAACACTTGACTTTTTCTCGAAATCCCCTATACTCCATCCATAAAAACAAAGACCTCCACTTCCCCCTCTTGAATGTGTGTATGCTATAACCTTCCCTTTCCCCCTGTAAGAAACTGTTATGCTATATATATCCTCCCCAAAATCAACCTTTTCGCTCCCGTAACCCTACCCCCCCACAAATTCGACCTACCGTGAAATGAGAGAGAGCTCGAACTCGCAATAGTAGAACGGTTTTAATCTGCTCGGATATCGGTCGAACGCGAAGGCGTCCTATGACGTCATCCACGAGCTTAATACCCCCAACCTTACGTTTGTCCACTGATTACCTACAAGGTTTAAATCTCGTGAGAGTGGGAGGGGGGGGGGCGAGGAAGGTAAGTCAATCTATTCTGTGATGACGACCCAGGGGTTAAGAGGGGAAGGGGGAGGGCTCTTATTTATATGAGTTTTATTTTAAAACTTTCTAGACAAAGGGAGGAGATTCTTTCGGCACAAAGTAGAACATTCACGTAAAATGTAGGACTCTATACAGAAAGAACGGTTGATTCTCATTTCATTTATTTGAGGTATTAAACATGCACTTTATGAACCGATTGATAAAATCAGCACATAAAGAGTTTCTATGAGCGAGAGTGAAAGGACGTACCAATTTTTCCGGGAAATGTATTTGTGCATACGTTCCAGGATTATTTTACATGCGGCGGCTTTACTTCCCTTCCGCAGGAAGTTGTGCTACGGATTTTTATCGATCAAGAAAAATCCGTCGAACCCTGCTGGGTTTAAAACCCACGAATATCGGGTTCTGAGGCGAACACTTTACTACAAGACCACAGAGGTCTACTACACTATATGTGATTATAAAAATGGACGCCAATCATGACAAATAATATTTACGAATTGACCTAGTAGCTTTTAATATTCTGTCATCAAAGCTGCTCAATTAATAAAAGGATAAAACACAACCATATTCTAGTCTAAAAGATCTTTAATGAAATTGTCAGAGTGTCATATTTATTTTATCAAGTATTTTTAAATAGTAAATATGACGGAACATATTATGTTCAAAGCGTTGCTCACCTGTATTGTCAGCGTGAACGTTAACTTAGTGTTAAGAGAACCTTACTTCGGGTTTAATGGGGCCTGACATAGTGAAACATTTGTCTATGTGTTCGTCTTACTTCTCAACTAAAGAGTCCCTCTCGTAAACATTTGCTGTGTGGTTTTAGTTATGGACCGTAGCGATTGGGGTTACACCTACGTGTTTTTTGGTGAGCCGATGGTGGTGAGGCTTGGGTTCGAATCGCTTTAGGAGAAACTGTGCAATGCTTTTATCATGATTATAGCGACCGGTAACATTGAAAAAGCTTTATTATTATTATTATTATTATTATTATTTATTATTATTATTATTATTATTATTAGCACCGCATCTTAATACCCGTTCGGGGTTCACGCACTTACGCTAATGTGTAATGGCATGGTGATTGCGAGATGAAATGGAGGACCTACAGTTTAACGTGGAATCCGAACCACGGTGGAGGCCTGGAACTCCTCACATTCCCAAGTTGTGACTAATACACGTCTTGTAAGAGGTGAAGGAAGGGTTTGGCAATCAGATAAATCTGTGCCGGGATCGGGGATTGAACCCCGGACTCCCAACACAGAAGTCTTGACACCTTACTCCTAGACCGCCAGGTCACCTTAAAAGTTTTATTAAACTCATCCTTTATTTGCATGGCTTAATATACACACATGAGTCCAACGGGTCCCTAATATATTGTTTTGTTGCTATACAGGAGAAGGTAAAATAAGTGTGGTCTATTTATAAGCACAACTTATAAAGTTCCGATGTTTTGATCAATATAATTATGACTATTGAAATAATTGATTTAAAAAGATCAATAAAGATCAGGCTGAAATAGTAATGTAAGACTGTACGTTTATTATGTTCGTAAAATTTTAATCTTATTGGTTATCAAATATCGATTTTCTAAGGCTGGGAGCGAGAAATTGTGTACAGAACCTATAATGGTGCTAGGTTATGTTCTCGTACTCTTTTTTTAATTTACTCAACCTAACACTTAGCATGAACATAATGTCATTTTGCCTCCACTCCCTATTAAAAAAAGTTCCAATGCCCTATATATATATATATATATATATATATATATGAATCAAATCAAAGTTTTAAAATTACGGGGATTCGAGGCCCACATGTTCGTGCGCTAAAGATACTAATTTTAAAATGTCAGACCTATTCGTTCGTTCTTTCGTTCGTTCGTTCTTTCGTTCGTTCGTTCGTTCGTTCGTTCGTTCGCGCAAGACACACACACAAACCCTTCATATAGCTGGTGTGAGAAGGTCATTTTTTTAAATAGAACTAATTTAAATGTTTTAATAAGCCTTTTTTTTTTCAAGTGGGCAAAGATAAATATTTAGATAAAAAAGTAAGACACTCTAACTTTATGCTTATATATATGAAATTATATATGCTTACAATGATTGAATTTAATCAACATGTTCCTGTTTCATCAAACTAAAAGTCTACCATTTACAATTTGCAAGTGGATGTTTTACCAATTGTAAATATAAAAGGGTTTCATAGTGAAAAGAATTTCACTGGTAGATTCTAGGGCACTTTTAGGAAATATTAACAAGTTAAACAATTAACCCATCCAATTTAGACTCCATTGTTATAACAACCAAAGGTACAAAAAAAATAGTTTTTAATTAAAGGTACATTTTGTTTGGAGTTTCTTAAATTAGAGCTAAAAAATGAAATCAAATTATGGAATGAGGTAAATTATGTGTTTTTTTGCGGCTCATTATTACTCTAAGGCCATACGTAATTGATTTTTTTTTCTGAAGGCAACTGTAGATTTATTTTGTACAACAATAATTATCTATATCTTGTTATAGTTTCTCCCATTGAAATCGTTCGAGACCGTTCGTTCATACGTGGCCGTCTCCTAACCTCAATACGCACCTTGTCTCCATCATAAGTCTATAAACATAGTATTATACATTACTCGCATGCTACTTAAAATGTTAACCACAGGTGTTCTATTCACTAGTATACTGAACTAATTAAATACAAATAACCTATTAAAAATGTTGCTACTACTTTTATTATTCATTAGCTTTTAAATGATTTTACCGCCCTGCTGATTGTAAAAAATACTCCTAAACTTATAAGCGCTTGTATGCTACACGTAACTTTATGAAACCAAACTATAAGCCTAGTTGTAGAAAAGTTGTTTTTATTTTTTATCACTGCATCTTACTACCTGTTCAGGTTATACGCCTATGCACTAATTACACTAATGGGTTAGGGATTAGAGAGTTTTAATTTAGAAGAAATTCACCCTCGTTTGCGTGGAGGGTGAGTGGAAACCCCTTTAGGAAAGCCACCTCTCGGTGCGCCCAACCAGGATCAAACCCCTATATACCCGTCTTCAGCAGTCTAGTCCAACACGAGATTAGCGCGTTAGACTATGCGGCCACCGAAGCGGGTGTAAAAAATGTTCGTAAGCTACAAGTAAAAAAGTAAAATTTTACTTGAATTTTCTTGAAAATTGTAGACTTTTAGATTTATGAAACTGGCTTCAGTTGGTGTTTAGATACTGACTAGTAGATTTTATAAAAATGATTAAATGATGAATTATGTCATATTTAGCTAAACATTTCAAAGCCTTTCAATATATTATATTTAAGTTTTCTTTTTCCTTCAAAATGTTTCGAAGATGCTAATATTATTGTAGGAGGTCGAAGCCGAAGGGTATGAAGATTTGACCTTCGACTTGACATTTTGAAGCTCTGCAGCACCCTTAAATAAATATATAGGCCTATACAGGGTGTTCATTAATTATTCACATCATTATAAGCTTTAATAAATTAGTTATTACTTAGTTATTTGGTTTACTAGGGCAAAGACTGGTCTGTGTTAGTCTACTTAGCAAAAACAAAATGTATTGATCTGTATTATTAACCATCACAAACGTTTTTTATGATATTGCCTAAACTAATTAATTTATTAAGGCTTATAATGGGGAGAGTGGGATAATGTATGGACCACCTGTCTTAATTTCACTATGGGTTTTTATTAAGATATTTTAAAAATTTGAGTAGCTTGAAACCGAAGAACATTTCTAATACTGTATTTCTAAAGGAAATACAGATCAAATACAAAGTTTCGAAAATGTATATATATATATATTTTTTTTTAAACTTGCACAGTAAATTAAAATTTAAATACATATTTACAAGTGTGTGTGTGTGTGTGTGTGTGTGCTAGTTAGTTAGTTAGTTAGTTAGTTAGGCCTACATATTTCACGTGCGTAAACACTTTAACATTTAAAATTTGTCAATAAATTCTAAATTTTAGCCTCGATTAAATCCAGTGGATTTAGAAAAGAAAAAAGAAGCTGAGATAATTATGATGTATTTGTTCCTCTTTCTGTTCCTCTTTCTCTGTCTCTCTCTCTCTCTAATATATATGCCTAGATTCTGTAATTTAATTAAAATAAATATACTTTTTTCGCTTCCTCCAAGCACACAACTCTACAGCGCCTTTTCACAAACGAGTTTTGTTTTCAAATTAGTTTTGATTAGTAATTAATCTGAGACGGGCCCCAAGAACCAGATGCTTACTAATATCGAGTTGGTCCACACCCACATTATGTTTATGAGATAACTTTTTAAAATGGCATTGACGCTTTAATAAAATGATTACTAATTAATTCTAAGCGTATAACCCAAATGGGAAGTTAGAAGCAGTGCTAAAAAATAAAATAATAATCCTACATTTAATTTTTTTTTTCTCCAAACATGACTTTAATTCTATTTGGGGTGGTGAACGTTCAGATTATAAATACAAGCTTGAATCATCACATGACATAACCTAAGACACCAACCATACTTATACTCCATTCACGGTAGGAATTAATCTCTGAAAGGTCTTTTTTCCTACCAATATCCTACTATATAATAGCTTTCTGGTAGGTAAAAAGGCCTTTCATAAAACAATTCCTACGGTGAACAGACTTTATAACACCGAACCTTAACGCTAGAAGTAGAATGATAATTGATATTATTATATGAGATCACCAATTTTCGAACCTTTTTCATATAGATTGTGATTTGACATCATTCATACCTATAGATCCGCTTGAGTGGTTTAATGTTCTAAGGCAGTGAGGGGCAAACTACGGCCCACGGGCTAAATACGGCCCGTCGGTAGGTTCCATTCGGCCCGCGGGATAAATAGTTAAAATTTGTTGCATTAGGAAGCAGTCGATTTTTTAAACACAATCAACATTTCCAGACTTGGTAAATCATGCCCAAAAATATATGGCATATTTATGTGAACAAATGTTTACAGCCGTGAAACTCAGAAAAAGTGATCTTAGAAACAGACTTACTGATGAGCATCTGTCTTCTCTCTTGAGAATAACCTCATCAAGTTTCATTCACCTCAACACGATTATATAAATCTTCTGAATGAACTTAAAAAAACAACTTTGCCACTGAGGTATTTATGATTGTTATACATTTTCTATGTATTTAAATGTATTTATGTCATTGTATTATTGTGCATTATATTTTTTAATGTATTTTGAAGAAAAATTATTTAATAATATGTCTTGGGCACGCCATTTTTTTTTATTAATTTGGCCCTCCTGTAAATAAATTTGCACATCCCTGGTTTAAGGCTTCACTCACGCAATGGACTGGTGCTAATGACGGGAATATTGGGTTCGAATACCTGTTGAGTGTGCTGAAGTTTTTCCTAAATTATTTTACACTCTCCCTCCACGCAAATGCGCGTACACTTCCTCTAAACTCAACTTTCCTCATTCTTAACTCATTAATTTATTTAGTACCTAAGCTGTAACCTGAAAAGGTCGTGAGACGCTGTACTATAAAACCAAAGACTTGGATCTTTAACTCGGAAACAAGTTCATATGGGGCACATGCTTGTATGAAATTTTTAAAATATTTTTTGCCTTCCCTTTCTTTCCACCGCTGAATTGGGTGTCATATCTTATATTACACCCTCTCTCTCTCTCTCCCTATATATATATAGGGAGAGAGATGTACTAATAATCGCCCTATAACGATTAATTGGTCTCTGCATCGGTACACCCCTAGATTACTTTACTCTATATATATATCTGTGCCGGGGCAGAGGATTGATACCAATTAATCGTTATAGGGCGATTATTAGTACATCAGCAATTAATTGTAATCGGTGAATATTATGTCAATTAATCTTGTTTTTTCAAAAGTAAAATATAAGTCCAAATTTTCTAGGTAGGAGCTTAGAGTGATCGGAACCGCGACAAAAAAAAACACTTATATACACACTATCTAGGTTGCGGGCTATGCAAAGATAACAAACATAAACTGATAAAGAAATATAAGTTCATACCGTTGATAAAACTAATAATCTAGTTCCAGCTTTCGCCAGTTATGCAAAAAAAATATTTTTTTATGCATACGATTTTTTTGTATTAATTAGATAAACTGTTATCATTTTCTTAAGTAAGTCCCCAATAGTTATTAATAAATAATCGATAGTCGAGATTAATCGGTATAAATAATCGTAGCATGAACAATTATTTTAAACAATCGGTAATTGGTATCGGTAATCGGTTTTACTGAGTCAGTACACCTCATATATATATATATATATATATATAGAGAGAGAGAGAGAGAGAGAGATAGAGAGTTTGTTTAATAGATATTCAGTGACAGATCCAACTTGGCAACATTGACTTCACATGTGGAGAAGAGCATGTATGTAACAGGTCGATAAGTCCTTTGATTCAAATATCTCTCAGCGGATTAAAAGAGAACAAGTTTCTTACTGTTCACTTCCATCTTAAAAATAACCTCAACACTACCAATAACCCAACCAACGATAGATTTTGTTTACACAAACCGGCGGCCAAAGAATTTGCCTCGGGGATTCAACGTCGCTAAATAGATCGAGTAACCTCTATGGTCTATTTACAGAAGTAAATGTCGATCTTAAAGAATTCCTCAATTTTCAAGCGAAGATCTTTAATTTTTTTAATCTCCCCAAAAAATTTAACTCTTTCTAAATGTTTACTACAATCCAAATTTCATGAGGATAATATTATTTTACAGCCAGACAATCTATTAGATCTACTTAAACTTATTCATACGTCAAGTCATGTAATCTATAGCTGTCACTTTAGAAATATATTATCAAAAACTATCAAATAACACTAGTAGTAAAGTAGAATGTTATCATCGTTGTCTGCAAAACTTTTTATTTTTATTTAAAAAAAATTCTTTTAGCACCGCGTCTTACTACCCATTCGGGATATACACTTAGAGATTCCCCCTCCATAGGCAGTTTAGTCTACTGCAAGAGTGGCATCATATTAATATTATCGTGTTTTTTTGTATATTTAATCATAAAATCTTGGAGTGAGCATATGCTTTTTAGTCATGTATGTGGTGGAACTTTCAACTTTGTGGAGCAAGGGGGGGCACACACATTATTATTATTAATTTCCCCCTCAATAATTATTATGTAAAATGTATCCTAATCTAATATTACCCATTAAATACTAAGCATCCTATTCAAAATATTCTGTTTCAGCTGAACATTAATATTAATTCAAGATTTCCATTGCTTCCCAGATTCAAATAGGTTCAACTATTCTTTTCCATAATGTGTACAATTTTAATTGTAAAAACTATACGCAAATGCAAGAGGGTTATTCATTTTGTGTTAAAATAATCAACACTTTATTTAACCAGACATTAACTTCACCAAAAAGCTACTCTCTTCTTTCATTAACTACACCTATTTTGGACTAGACTGCCGAAGATGGTGAGATCGGGGTTCGATCTCGTTCAGGTGCATTGAGGGGGTTAGTTTTCCCTAAATGGGTTTCGACTCTCTCTCCGCGCAAATGCAGGTGCATTTCATCTAAATTAAGCTTTCCAAATCCCTAACCTATTAGCGTAATTAGTACAAAGGCGTATAACCCGAACAGGCAGTAAGACGCAATGCTAAAATAAAATAAAAACTATACATATTAGGGGAGTGCGAGAAAGAATGTTTCACTTCGAGTCGAGTTTGAATGAAGCAGAGTTTCTTTTTAGTTCGAGTTATTTGTAATAGCTAGATAATGCATAAACCATAAACAATTACAAACTTTTTTTTTTGGAATACAATTTTTGTGAAAAAAAAACTATTATAAAAGAAATTCGAGTTTTCAAATAAATTTAATATTATCGAGTTTTTTTTCCAGCTAGACAAAAAGAAATATTAAGGCGTTCTTTTCTATCAGACCGTATCTTAAAATTGAATAAAATTAATTAAGCTAGGAATTTTTTTGATAAAATTCGAAAATTTCAAAATATTCAAATTTTTTTTAGTTTTGTAAAAATCGTCAAGTTCAAGCAGCTATTAAAACTCAACCAGAACTCTAATTTTTGAGTACTCAGACACCCCTAACACATATTCTTGTTTAAAATAATACCATAAATTCTGATATTGTCCAAAACATTTTGATGTGCCTGACACAACAACGTGATAAATTATATTATTATTAGAGGCGTATCATTTGTCAAGTATGCTTCAAGTCATTGGCTCTGAACCTTTTTACGGTTACAGTCCCCCAATTAATTGCCCAAAATGTCCCCATGCCCTTTCCTATAGATGTCAAAATAATAATCATTATTATCACCAGTCCTGTTAGGTACAAGTATGACTTGAAAATATGTTAATAGCTTGGTTTTTACTTTACATTTGGTTATCTAGGAACAAACCAGCTGAAAGAAAATCTTAAGGATTTTATCATATTTATTTAAAGAAAAATGGTAAATCATAAATAGTCCTACACAATCCGTATTGACAATGGTGACAGTTTATTCTAATGCAACAACACCTTTGTTAAAAAGATTCTTCAGACATCGAGTCCCATACCCCAATTATCTTGTTCCCATAACCCCAAGAAGTATGGATACCCCTGGTTAGGGACCCTTTCTTTAAAGGTTTATCTATTTATTAAGGTTATTAAATACATGTGTGAAGTAACTGAAATCTTGTGAAATGAAATATTGAAACATAGAAGTCAGTTTTTTTTAAAGGGATTTCCCTTAATTTGCAAATAATGGGAGAAGCGGGGACGTGTGTCCCTCCCTCCCATTCCCACCACCAGGCACGCCTATGATTTCACTTAAAAGTAATTATCTATGCCATTATAATTTAAACATTTAACTAAACCTAATGTGTGTTACTACCCTCTTTCACCCGGCAGTATATTTTTGAGTATTTTAGCTGCTGTAGCTGATTGTTAAAGTACAGTAAAACGAAGGTTTGTTTACTTATTTTGTTGACTTTTAAAAATTTTTTGGGTATCATTGTTTCACTGAACCGACTGTTCCTTTACCCGGCATTTGAATGAACCACGCGCTTCGCCACGAACGTTTGTGCGTCTTCCCTCGAGATGGCAGTATCGTCGTATCGTTCAGTAACGCCGCGGCGGATTTTATAGAAACTATTTGAATCGTCGTTTCTAAAGTCTACTGCCACGCCCCTCTTACGAGTAGATTAAAATTAACACTTCACTCTTACAGTTGTGAAGTGGTTTAGAATCCAGTAATTTAATATTTATGTCTAACAAGAGTATATTGTGATATTTTTTTTTTCCTTTCTTTGTTTCTTTGAAATTACAGTACGTCTTTTGAAATAGCTCCTCGCCTCAGCTCTGTTGTAAGGTAGTGTGCTCTATAGTCAGTTTGTGGAACTACTATCATATTGATTATTTCGACCGCCGATGCAAAACGTTTTTACTCCATTCGTAGTGAGTATCCTAGACCCACCGCGTTGGATTAAATAAACACCATGGTGCGGTTTTAAATATAAAAGTAGAAGGCCGGAATGTGCCTGTTTGGACATTATTGAGACTGGGCGCTTTAGTGAGAGGAGAATCGGATCGAATGTGTTTCGAATTGTCAAGATGTGAGATGATTCTTTGCGAGACGGGTCCGTTCTGTGAACTATTGACTTGAAAGTTTTTTTGACAGATCTGTGAGTAAAAGTGCCGGGCGTGACTGAACGGGGTGAGTTAACGCACGTTTTTTTTTATTTTTGTAATTTTCAGAACATTAATTAGGTGTGAGCTCTCCATCGTTTTAAATATAAAATTGTAGATTCTTATCCACAGGTAAAGGCTCTTTAAAATAAATAAATCGTATTTTAAAAGTAGCTATAGTATTTATATTACTCACGTTTTATTGACTAAAATAGATCATATATAATAATGTACCATAAATAATCATTACTTACATTATAATTATATACTTTAAGCTTTACAGTATGTTTTAATAAATATGTATGCCTTTCTAAATAAAAAATAGTCCACGTACTCGCTATGAAAGTATGTTTTTTTTTATTTTAGGAAACAATTAAAATAAACTGCTTGGTTTATTGAGGTCATTAATCACAGTACTAAAATAATTATTCCCAAACTTGGACTTTCAAAATAAATTCAAGAAATCCGTTAATCAAATATATTTTAACACGCTTTTGAATTCTTAGTAAAAACAATTGTTATATTATATTTTGCTCTCTCTTGAAAGATGTTGAGGTTAAAATACTTTCTAGTTATATTAAATTCAATTTGTTTCAATTTTTTTAGTACATATCTATTTATTTTATATTAAACCAGTTTATACATATTTTTAGAGTAATTTGAATTATTATCAGCACTTGGGCCACACATATACCACCACCACTCACATATATATCGTCTTCATTTTGTTTGCTTTAAATACAAATTAAAATAATAAATCTTGGACTCATTCTGGATTTGAATCAAAACTTATTGTGTGAAGCACATCACCCTAACGCTCTTAAGAACATCTAAGCGTTTGATTATTTTTTTAAATGGTTTTTGCTTATAGTAAATGAACGTTCTAAATTATATATCACGGTTAAGTTTTGAAATTCACTTAGAAATGTTGACGTTAATTACTGCCAGGATAAATAATATCGTAGACATTTAGCTGATGACGAGAAAGTAATGGTTCGAATCTTGCTGGGTGTCGTGAGAGATTTTTTTCCTTCAATATTTTCACACACTACCTCTAAGTAAATACGGCTATATTTATTTAAAATTGACTTTCCACGTCTATATCCCGTCAGTGCAAATATGCGGGTACGCCGAACGGGTAGTCAGTGCGGGTGTACCGCATATAAAATAAAATAATATTATAATTATAAGTTCCTTACCGAATGAACTGATAACTTGATTGTTTCAATCTTCCTTGCCATAATTAATATGAAATCAATTTTTTCCCCGTCTGCTCCGTTTACCTTTAAAGGTAAACAATACCTGCTTTGGTGGTTAAATTGTCTAAGGTGTCACTCTAGCAATAGATTGGATTGCCGATGACGAGGATATTGGGGTTCTAATCTCAATGTACTGAAAGTGGGTTTCATAAACGGTTTTCCACTCTCCCTCCACGCAAATGTGAGTACACCTCCTCTATATTATACCTTTCCCATTCTTAGCTCATTAGCTTAATTTGTATATATGCGTACAACCTAAACCGGTAGTAAGACGTGGTGATAAAAAAATTAGCTTTCTTAGTTACGGCTATAGCCGCATCTATTCTTCTATTCTTTTAATGGAAAAATCACACCTGGACACGAGAATAGAACTCAGGACTCTTGACTTGACTTGACACCAATGTTCTAACCACTGAGCTATCCAATACTCATTCCGTGCCCAAGGTCATTCTTCACTCACATTCTTGTAGGCAGAATCTGTGATGGACGTGATATTTAGATGAGGGGATGGCCGTAACTATCAAACATAATAGCTTGTCTATTTAATCCATCATGATATGCGCATTCGTTAAGTTGTCATTGTACAATTGGCAGCATAAAGACTTACCGAGTCGAAGGTGGCTGCGTCATCTGAGAGCTCGTGATCTTAATTGATTGCTCATGCGGACGATTTCAACACATCTATCACAGACTCTGCCTTAAAAATATGAGTGGATAATGACCCTAGGCATGGGACTATTCTTGGATATCTCGGTGGTTATTGCATTGGCGTACTAAGCTAAGGGTTTCGGGTTCGATTCCCATGTCCAGGGGTCATTTTTCCATTTAAAGAATATCTTATCTTACTGTACAAGCTACAGCCAGAGTGGAACCAAGTTATCTGAGCTTGCCACCTTTCAGGGTAGACGGAAGTTACTCAATGACTAAAAACTACTGTTCGATTAAATAAAAACTTTCTTTTAGTTTAAATTTTCCAATCAATGTTTACGAATTTAACATGTCTACATTGTTTAAATATATTGAATGAAATTTATTAAAGTAATTAATAATAAGCAGCCTTGCAATTGCTATTTTTTAAACGTGAATGGGTGGGTGAAATATCCACCAAAAAGATTTATAAACGGGACACGGATTTTGATGACCTTAGAAGAATAAAAAAAAAACTATACATTCTAAAAAAAAATACCTAAAATTTTCAAAAAATTGCCAAAAAAAATGAATAAATAGTCGTGACTAATCAAACACGTTATTTACTAAATGTAAACTAAAATGTATCCATTCAATGAATTTTTCATCAACTAAACTCTTGCATTCTGCTAAATATAATTTTGATTTACAAAATATCTGCTTTAGAAGTAATAGCTTCCGCCTTTCCAGCCTTGTTGCAGCACTAGGAATGTGTATTTTACAACCAAATAAGCAAAGAGGATACAAAGATAATAGCTTACATTATCTTCTAATTCCGACAACTGAGTAATTAAAAATGTATGCATTTATAAAATATAGATAGTATTAAAAAAATTGTAATCATTCAACATAAATGTCTCTAAAATAGCTAAAAATGACTATAAAATTCCAATAAATGCGTAAAAATTACTTTAAAAGGACGAACACCAAGCTAATTATGACCTTAAATACAAAAATGACGAAAAAATTACCTATAAATATACTCGTATATTTCTACAACCAGGGGATCATGAACAGAGTTTATGTAGGCCTACATATGAGCATTTTATGTGGTGAACCAAAAAAAGATGACATGTCATTAAATTATTATTATTACTATTACTATTATTATTATTATTATTATTAACACCACGTCTTACTACCCGTTCGGGTTATACGCACTTACGCTAATGTGGAATGGTAGGGTGATTGTGAGATGAAATGGAGGACCTACAGTTTAACGTGGAATCCGAACCACGGTGGAGGCCTGGCATTCTTCACATTTACAAGTTGTGGTTAATACAAGTCTTGTCAGAGGTGAAAGAAAGGTTTGGCAATCAAATAAGTCTGTGCCGGGACCGAGGATTGAACCCCGGACCCTCAGCACAAAAGTCTGACACCTTACCCCTAGAACACCAGGTCACCGACATGTCATTAAAAATCCTAGCCCTGGTTATAGATAAATATAGATCAATGTGAGAATTGTGACATACAATATATATTCTCGATTCAAACCTAGACCCTACGGGGCAAATGTTGACACGTTTTTATTTTTGTCTTTGTCACGTGGTAAATTGGCCTGCCTGTTCGCGCTGACACAATGAAATACACATTTTTGTGACAGAGTACAAGGAAGGTAGCTTTTTTTTTTCCAACCTAATTCCGTGAAACGTTTTTTTAAAACTTTTTATCCTTACAACTGATGTAACAGATGCTGTAGGCCGTCGTGTAGAGTTAAAATACAGATGACAAACTAGAATGTTGCCACGAAAGAAAATATAAACAGGAACAACCATTTTTTATATAAAAAATACGGTAAGGTGTGTTTATTTCTTAGCACCGCGTCCTACTACCCGTTCTGGGGATACTCTTATGTACTATTTTTTTATTTAGCACCGCGTCTTACTACCCGTTCGGGTTATACGCTTAAGTACTAATTACACTAATGGATTAGGAATTGGGAAGGTTGAATTTAGAAGAAGTGAACCCGCATTTGCGTGGAGGGAGAGTGGAAAACCATTTGGAAAAACCACCCCCAGTTCACCCAACCGAGATTCGAACCTCGATCTCCCCGTCCTCGGCGGTCTGGCTCAACACGACAGGCGCGTTAGCCAACTACGCCTTATGTACTATTAACGCTAAAGGTTTTTAGATATAAATGTCATATTTATAGGGAATGTACCCACATTTGCGTGGAGGAGAGTGGAAAGTCATTTAGGGAAAACCACCCTCAGTACACCCGACCGAGATTCTAACCATAAGCTCCTCAGTCATTGGCAGTCTAGCCTACATCGAGCGTAGCGCCTTAGACCATGTGGCCACCGAGGCGGTTGCAAAGTTTATTTTTAGCAGAAATACACTGGCATTAGCGTGACAAGAGGATTCAAACTCCATGAACCCCGCTCTCACCAAGGGTCCTAAGCTCGAATCCCGATATAGTTATTTGAGAGGAATGTAGCTTAGTTTTTGCGTGGGTGTTTACTGTTCCTAGCTCTTACTCAGGATATCTGAGCACGAATCCTGGACGTGTCCATCTAGGTCGTTTTTTTTTGCTAACCGTGTTGTGATTTTCCATCTTCTGCCAATCAAATGTGGTTGCAGTTCACTGTTCTCACTGTAGTTATAAAATAGTTTCTTAGAAAATAGGACGGATACGAGTGAGATGTAAACAACTCCATAACCGTTTCTGTGGCCGCATGGTCTAAGGCGTCACTCTCAATATGATAGACTGATGATGATAGGGAGATAGGTGTTAAGAATCCCGGTCGGGTGTGTAAAGGTTGGTTCCCCCTGAATGGTTTTCAACTCTCCCTCCACGCAAATTCGAGTACACTTCCTCTAAATTCAACCTTCCTTATTTCTAACACGTTAGCTTGATTAGTACATATGCGTACAACCCGAACGGGTAGTAAGATGCGGTGATACAAAACAAAATCAAGGTTGACTCATTCTTTACGTACTCATTGATGCGGGATTTAAACAAACATACCATCATTTTCATCGGGAAATAACAAGAGACAATCATTTCGCAATGCACAAGAGGTTGATATCACACTTCGGTCTTGAGTATCGCACACATTTTGACGTAGTTGTACTTAAATCAGGGCTGCCACGCACCCGGAAAACTCGGAGATTCTGGGTAGCATAGGGATTTTGTTTTTTATTGGTTGGAAACAAACTGGGAAAATACAGGAAATTTCGAAAAAAAAAACTGAGGTGCTAATAACTATGAAATATTTGAGGCTGAGTTTACCAATTTTAATTTTCAAATTAACATTGTATTAATGTTTGGTGAGAAGATTGGTGTGATTTCTGAAACTTACAATACAATAGCTCTAGAACAAATATTGCTGGAAACCTTTCACGCTATTTTTAGAATTTTATATAAACAATTTTGCCGTTTTTATTGAAGTTTTTCTGCCAAAGCCTGAAAAACTCCAATAAGATTGTTCATATAACAATACAAATATGGGGGAAGGTCCCTAACAATGTTATTTTTTAACTATGATCTGTTAATTTAGAAAGCTTAGTATTTTTCCCACAAAAAAATAAAATGAGGAAAAAATCATTCAAAACAAGGTAGGCGCAAGCTTTAAATAGTGGGCCTTTGTGTAAAATAAGAAAAAAGCGAGCTGAATAACTAAACACGCTTATTCGAACACATGTTTGATCCCCTCCAGTCCCCCCTCCCACCTACCTCCTCTTGAAACATTTGCGTAACGATTGCATATATAGTAGGGCTCAGCGGGCACTCGGATTTCGAGCTTCGAACCAAGCTCGTCATTAAAGCTCGAGATCGAAATAAAAAAAATTGTAGGCTCGTCATTTTCGAACTTCCTCTTGATATACTTAATTAGTTATTTGCTCTAGGATAAAAGTTTGTGGAAATAAATAGTTAAAGGAATTGCATTTTAAATTCTTTAATAAAAGTAATAATTTAATAACTTTTTCATACACTGTGTGTATTTAATTTTCTATATCTTGTGTTTGTAATATTACTTTAAAGATGGAATCATATTGTTTGAAATTACGTTTGAAGGTGTTTTTATTGTAGACACCTTTGGTTTAAGGTGGGGATGTAGGGAATGAGCAAAACATTTGTTTGGTCAAAAGTAATCAAATAATTCTCCAGTAGAAACATAAAGTTTAATTTTCTTCAAACAGTGATCTCAACTGTTGTTGAAAATCTGTCAAAGGTGTCATAGAATTTAATGATTAATTTTTTTTTCCTTAATTTGAAAAGTTTCTCATCTAATGCCGATGTGCTCATGACAGATATTAATCAACTGTTGATATCATAATCCAAAGAAAATCAAACTCTATATTTCTACTGCAAAATTATTTTATTTATTTTGACCAAAACATGTTTTTTTATTTTTAAAAAAAACTGTGACCTTTGCTTGCGTTCCTTACACCCCCATTTTAAACCGGTAGGCTATAAAGCGTGTGATGACTCACATGACTCAGAATTAGAAATCTCCGAAGGTACTTGGAACAAAAACGGGGACGAGGGTATTAATTCTTTACAAATAACATACTCTTAAAGTGAATATTTAGTTCTCGCCTCTAGAAGACTCTGACGCACACAGACCGGAGATTAATACAGAAGTGACGTGTGTGCTTTTCTGCCGTAATGGCCAGTTACACAAGAGTCTCTCAAGGCGCCGGCTTTCTCACAGACACAAACCCAAGCTATGGCTCGTCTACAACAAGTCGCACCCTCTAGTCGGACGCTCACACGTAAACGCATTCTCAAGATGTGCCGTGTTTGTTTTCTGCGTGGTGATATCAACAGTTGTTGAATATCTGTCATGAGCATAGCGGCATTAGATGAAGTGAAAAGGTTGTCATAAAATTCCAGGACAACCTTGACAGATAATATATTACACAGCTATTGATATCACCATGCGAAGACA
The DNA here is from genome assembly GCA_902151455.1 of Timema bartmani. Classification (NCBI taxonomy): domain Eukaryota; kingdom Metazoa; phylum Arthropoda; class Insecta; order Phasmatodea; family Timematidae; genus Timema; species Timema bartmani. The sequence continues at coordinate 258,258 of CABFWB010000170.1, read as the reverse complement.
GTTAAATTCTATCTTTCTACCATAGCAATATTTTATTTATTTTGACAAAACAAATTTTGCTATAAAAACTGCTTTTAAAAAAAGTACAAGTTTTAACTCCCGTGACACCTACTATTCCTCTTTAGTTTACATTTTATAAAATATTTATGGAGCACTTTATTTTAATAAAAGTCTCTAAAATATACTTTCATGTAAGCTTACCTGCCTCCTTCTTCTCCAAACCACCTCTTATCTTGACACTTCCTTTTTATCAACTCTTTTCCCTACCATGCCATATAGATGATTAAAAACGTGGTTTTTATGGTAAAAATAACAAGAAATAAATTTGTGAAATTAAGTTTAGCGAAACGTCAGAGCCAGAGCCAGAACTTTGTCGACTTAAAAAAGAATTTAAAACAAATTATTTATAAATTACCTATCGGGGGATTGGACGGTGACGATCGATTTTCTTTAAGAGGCAGCCGTTACCTCTTTGTCCAATGGCAGAAGTGTAAAGAATGAATTGTGTTGTTCTTTTCATGGTAAAAGCCAAACTGTGTTCGTCCCTTTTATATGTTTTTATCCACCTTTCCATACCTTCTTCCAAATATAATATAATTATAAATTACCTAAATATTCTATAAAATGACTTCAAATTTACAATAATTCACCTAAAAATTTAAACAAAAAACGTAATAATGATTGCACACGAATAAATCAAGTACGCACTTCACAAAGGGAAACTAAAAAATGCCTATGCAATTATGCTAATTACAACATTGATTTACAAATATCTGCTTCAGAAAAAAAAGAAGCTAACCCCTACTAACGAAACCCTTTGCATCAGTTTACAATTCCGGAAACTGTGCAGGCACACTTAACTCTAAATTAAACACATCTCTTCTTCATTAGAATAAGGTTATCCTGGACAAGGAATAAACAAATTTTTTATGTTCTATGTACACAAATTTTCTGAGTAATGGATCTAGCAGCTATAAAAACCACTAAATCTAGTTTAATGTGTTCATACGTCAAGTCACGTGAGTTTCAGCTATCACATTTTTGACAAGGCCTTAAGAAAGCTGGGTTTTTTTTATAGTGGAGAGTTGAGGGCAGCTTTAAAATGTTACTATACCGTTAGCTAATACAAGTTTTTATGCGTATTATATTATTGTGGTCAATATCCGGGGGGGGGGGGTTCAGACCCCCCGGTCTCCTTTTCTAGCTCTCGACTTTTGATACTAACATTACCTATACAATAACACTAATAATATAGTAAAATGTATTTGCAGCTGACCGCAAAAAAATGTGTAAGTATTATTTTTTAAAGGTGTTACAAAAATGTCCATTCAATAAAGGTATATTAATGTTTTTTACTATACCTTTTTTTGTACCGCCGTTTATTTGGAAGCTCGAAGGTTTCTATCCCGTCAACAAAGCTGAGCGTGTCGGTGCATTTCCCACTCCGATCAAAAAGAAAAAGGATATAGGGCTGAGGTACGAGAGTCAAACTTGCCGTAAAAAAATAAATAAAAAAAATAATACACTTCTTTTTAGAATACATTTTACAGCTCTACGTGGACTTTCTTTGTCGCTAAGAATGCTTTATTCTGCTGCAACACGTTTAGTGGAAATTTGTCTCGCTTTGTGAGTCCTCCTTCCGCCTTGGGTATGAGTCGTCGGTCCGAAGTATGCATTTATTTATTTATTTATTTACCCTTTTCTCCCTCCCCCCTCAACCATCCTTCCATCACCTCCCCCCTCAGCCTCTTTCTGTTTTTAATAGGAAAGGGGGGGGTAGAGGGATCATGGGCTTATATATTCACGTTCTGTTTCTTTGCTTTCGAGTAGTTCAACGAACTTGTCTTGGTTTCTTTTTGAATTGGAATCCGGGTGGTGCTAAGTTTATTATTTCTTGGTTTCCTGTGTATACGCCAGGAGGACATTAAGGTATTTATACAGTGCAAAATAATCTTTAAGGGGGTTTGGGGGGGTTGACTTCTGGATCGTTAAAACGTGTTGCAAAATATTTATCTGTTCTCTTGATATTTTTATAACTTAGTGTTTTTTTGTTATTTAAAAAAATGATTCACCTCAAAATGAAGTTGAAAGATGCTATCAGGGTTCTCTAAGCCATAAACAGCTTTACATTTTTAGCAGAATTAATTAAAATCAAATACATCTGAAAATGTAAAATTAGCATAAATTCGATGTTTTACTCATTTTGGAAGGGTTCCTTGAATGAATTAGCTGAAGGCTATATCTGTCCCTTCTTGAACAAATTCGGTCACTTACGATACGGTTACAACAGAAAATGAATTTATTTGAGATTCTTTTATTAGTTTCTATGAATCACCTGCCATTTCCAAGTGGAAGGATAGGTAGGCGGTAAAAAAAAAAACAAAAAAAAAAAACAGAGTTAAGATCTGTAATTTTGCAGGGCTTAAAGATTTTAATAGGAAGCACCTTTTTAAAAAAATACAATCCTCTTTGTGGTCATTATTAATAACAATTTCCTATTCTATTTTATTTGTGTTCCTTTATAGAGTATAGGTATTGATAATATCTATAAAAATAAAAAGTGACAGCTGCAGATCACAAAACTTGACGATTAATACGTAAAAGTGGATCTAGTAGCTTTTCCTCTTTGTCAGATAAATTTCTTCCTATGAAAATTGGACTGTAGCTTTACACGTCAACATTTTAGAAAACATTCTAAAAATGGTTAAAAGTAAGAAGTGGATATAATTAAGAGCTAAGACTTAGATATATTGNATATATATATATATATATATATAAATTGATTAATAAAGTGATGTTGCAAGACAATATATATTATTATAATTTACTTCTAGTAAAAAAACATATGTATGAGTATGAACATTAAACATAAAATCAATAATTCATCATCAGCTTGACCACATATAAGTTGATGAAAAGTCTAAAAAATATATAAATACACGTTAAGAAAGTTGTTACAAAACTTAGCCTATATAGTTTTTCTGTGTTCCCTGAATGTTTTCCCACTCTCCCTCCCCGCAAATGCGGGTTCACTTCCTCTAAATTCAACCTTCCCTATTCCTAACCTATTAGCGTAATTAATACTTAAGCGTATAACCCAAGAGGGTAGTAGGACGCGGTGCTAAATCTAATAATATACCAGTACAATATAAACTACAGATAAAAAGAGGATGGTTTCACCTTAACCCGCACCTGTCTCATCTGTTCTGGTTTACTGGTGACGAGGTTGGGGCTTAAATCCCGACTAAGTCATTTTGTAATTTTTTTTAAAATGATGCTCCCATCCTCGTCATTACCCTATTTATTTGTAGAAATAAGAATAACCCAGACAGTTATTGAGATGTGAGTCGGGTGAAATAAAGGGGGGCGGGGGGAGGAAGAGGAAGATAATTCTGCTTGGAAAGCAACGGCGGTAGTGTACACTCGAGGAAAAAAAAAA
>CABFWB010000170.1:233123-250491 GCA_902151455.1 Timema bartmani | reverse complement strand
ACATCTTCTCCTTCCTCCTTGTCTTCAGTTGAAGACATCTTCTCCTTCCTCCTTGTCTTCAGTTGAAGACATCTTCTCCTTCCTCCTTGTCTTCAGTTGAAGACATCTTCTCCTTCCTCCTTGTCTTCAGTTGAAAACATCTTCTCCTTCCTCCTTGTCTTCAGTTGAAGACATCTACTTCCTCCTAGTCTTCAGTTGAAGACATCTACTTCCTCCTTGTCTTTAGTTGAAAACATCTTCTCCTTCCTCCTTGTCTTTAGTTAAAGACATCTTCTACTTCCTCGTTGTCTTCAGTTGAAGACATCTTCTACTTCCTCCTTGTCTTTAGTTGAAGACATCTCCTTCCTCCTTTCCTCACGTATTTTTGTTGCCTTCCAGCATTATATTATCTATGTCTTCTTCCCACAATTTCCTTCCATCCTTAAGCTGAACACCTCTTCTAATTCTTCCTTGCACCCCAGCCTTTTGTTGAACACACATTCTCTTTACTCTTGGCCTTCCAGCCTTCTTTTGAACATAATTTCTCTTCCCTCCTTGCTTTCCAGCTTTCAATTGAATACTTTTTTTTGCCTTCTCTCCTAATGAACACGTCTTCTCTGCCTTCCTTCCTTGCCTTCACTCCTCATATCAAACACGTATTCTCTTTCCTCTTTGCTTTGAAGCCTCACGTTGAAATGCCTTGTCTTCTTTCTGAAGGGAGTATCTCCTGCTCCATGAAACGCGTCGTTTCTCCTTTCTAAACTAACAATATTTTCTGTTGAAACGCGCTCTTCTTTCCTACTTGTTTTGATGCTCGATATTTTTTTGGAACATGTTGCTTGCCTACCACCTCTAACAAGGTACTATTCCACTTCCCTCCCTCCTTCACTGTCTTGGCCGTCAAGGGTGGATTCAAAAAAATACGAACAAATATTGAGGGGATGTTTCTTTGAACTTCATTGAAATACATACAAAATGTAAAAAAAAATTCAATTGAAAAATAATACTTTTTATTTGTAAACCCCATTCACATATTTCTTTAACAACGTAACGTACAAACGAGCTTATAGTATTTGATAAAGAAAATAATGTATATTTTACTAATAGCGGAATTACACATCCTCCCGGTGGGACATGTCGTATGCTTACACTAAGACGTCTGGAATTAGGACTGTTGAATTTATAGGAAATGTGAGTGTGATACCTTAGACTATGCGACCACTGAAATGAGTATCAGTGGTAATTAAAGAACAAATTTTATTAGAGAAGGAAATCGGTGGTTGGTAATTCTATTAATTGTAGACCTAGCTTCCTTCATTCTCCTATCGTTACTACAATCTTGATAGTATAGTAGTTCTTTGAACACTAGTCCTCGCTCCCTCCCTGTTATTATCGTTACTACAGTCCTACTAGTAGTTCTTTGAACACTAGTCCTCGCTCCCTCCATGTTATTATCGTTACTATTAGTCTTACTAGTAGTTCTGTGAACAGTAGACCTTGCTCCCTCCATGTTATTATCGTTACTACAATCTTGATAGTAGTTCTGTGAACAGTAGACCTCGCTCTCACCAGTTTTTATCGTTACTACAGTCTTATAATTTATCTTTGGATTTCAAGTTGAAATTCTTTTATAATGTCTCCTTGGATTTGAAATATATATATTTTACCTTGGTGATAAAGTTAGACAGAAAACAAATGAATAGGCCAACTACATTCCATAGCATATTATATTTATAAATAATAACTTGTTAACGTGGTTTAAGACTTCACTCTCGTAATAATTAGTATAGTATGTTAACATTAAAAAAAAATGCTTAGTTACTAGAGCGCTTAGAATTTTAAATTTAAATCACTTGAGATGAGCTATTAAACTAAAGGCATACAATCGTTTGGCCTGGGTTCAAAGAATATCCCCGCCAAATTTCGTCAAAATTGGTCCACGTATTTCAGAATTATCGTTGAACAAACATCCGAACAGACAAGATGAAATGTAAAATCATCAAGTTAGAGCTTCGCCTCGCTACACTCGTTCCATAACCATAAGTTGTTTATAACACATATGTAAGAAGTTTTAGATTAATTTATAAAATAAACTAGGTCAGTATCTGGAATCGAACCATGTTGGCTGAATATCCTACTTCACGCAGTAAAGTAGTGGCAATGAAGGGGTAGAGTGTAAGGGGATGTAGGAGGAGAGATGAACGAGGAAGATGTTCAACACGCCATGCCTCATTCCAAAGTGTTTTCACTACTGTCGGCGTCTGTAGCGTGAAGCGTCCTACATCGACCGTGATACCACATTCTCCTAAAAATATTTTGGAAATTGAAGCGTCTAGACGCAAAGTTGTTGTAAGTTGTTTTCAACATCAAAAGTTTTCCTTTGGAACAATGTTGTGAGTAAAACACACACACGATCCATATCGGCCGCCTCATCCACGCAGTCGTTTCGGTGATGGAAAGTTAACACAAGTCCAAAGTTTGGCAACTGTCACAAAGGATGACATGTTTTTGTATTGAATATTTTTTCCAGGCGAAACCACTAGCTCAATAATTGGTGGTGCTTTTTTATCTACCGAGTTTAAGAAGATAGGTTGGAAGTTAACGCAAGCTTAGCTAATGTCTTTATGTTTTAAAGCAAAAAATAACCAGTTTTCTCTTGCTTCAGATAATTTTCATCCGCTTCGCTAGCCGCACAGTTTCTCACATTGGACTAGACTGCCGATGACAGATAGATCGGGGTTCGAATCCTTGTAGGGTATACTGATGGTGGTTTTTCCTAAATGGGTTTTCACTCTTACTCCTTGCAAATGTGTGTATACTTCCTCTAAATTCAATCTTCCTCATCCCTAATATATTAGCATTATTAGTACATATGCGTATAACCTGAAGAGATAGTAAGACGCGGTGCTAATAAATAAATAGTAATCATAACAGTTCTTGAATATTAGATATTTGTCATGAATGAACATCGTGAAATCTGAGCATAATTTTTTTAAATGATCGTACAAAAAGTCCTGCCACGACAGATATTAAAGAACTGTTGAGAATTAAACTTACCGTATCTACTAAATCAATATTCAATTTATTTTGACCCCCCTTCCCCAAAAAGATTATTTTTTGAGAATCGCATGAAAATATGAAGCTTAATTAACGTTCCCTCTCCTTAAGGGTCCCGGGCATGAGTCCCGGCATACCCGAAAATGTTTTGCTAACGAATTGTTGGGCCGGCTGCTGTATATGTTCTAGTATTAGGCTAGCTTGTAAATTGTGTGCTAACGTGATAAGTGTGCTTAGAAAATGCGCGCTAAAAATCCCCTAAAAAACAATACTACCAGATTAAAAATGTTGTTTAGGATACATATTATCATTACTTCCTCTTTTGCTTGAATTACTGTCAGAAAATGCGCGCTAAAAATCCCTAAAAAACAATACTACCAGATTAAAAATGTTGTTTAGGATACATATTATCATTACTTCCTCTTTTGCTTGAATTACTGTCAGAAAATGCGCGCTAAAAATCCCTAAAAAACAATACTACCAGATTAAAAATGTTGTTTAGGATACATATTATCATTACTTCCTCTTTTGCTTGAATTACTGTCGTGGACATCGCGTAATTTGACCTGGACTTTTTCACCTTATTTTAAAAGGTTTCTGATCAAAAACCGCTATGCTCGTGTCAAATATTCAAGAACCATCACCATCATCATCAACAACTGTTTCCAGCCTGTGGCCTTGTAAGTTTAGTCAAATGCCTCTATCGTGATTTATCCTTCCACCATTCTTCCTCCTTAAATTGTTTCCATTCTTGGACTCCTTTGTAGCCTTTTACCTTCATACTTCATTTCCACCATTTTCTCTGGTATTCTCTTCTTCTCCATCCCCATTACATGCCCATACCATTTCAGTCTCATCTTATTCTCAAGAAACGTTGGGATTAAATAGGTATACAATTGAACTAAAGGTACCTACTGAAGCAAGATTTATTTTATTTTTAATTTGAACCAAATTTTTGTTTTGTTTTTTCAGTAGAATTGCAAAAATACGGACCTTAGCACCCGTTTGCCGCTATCCTACCTTAATCTGAATGATAGCTCAACCTTTCGGTCAACGATACATTATTTTAATCGATGTAAACAATATTCCTGTGTTCCAAAATTGTATTTAGTGGGAAGGACGGTAGAAGAAACGACGCCTCGGGTGTTAGAGACGCCGTCATTTCTTTATTTTCTCTCTCTCTCTCGACCTCTCGTCGGCAATTTGCAGCGGTGCCGTCATCTTGCGAGCGGTGTTAATCTGAGCGGTGATGCAGGTTGGACAGCCAGAGAGGCGCCAACCGACCGGCCCTTCTCCGGGAGCGTCGCCAAGTGGCTGCAAGGACGGGAATATCCATTCTCCGCTTCTTGATACAGACGTACAAGGGACGTCGGGACGCCAACAAGCCACAGGACTATATGGTTGACCCAGCGTAGTGAGGCTCTGTTTTAAGGTAGGGGTGTAAGGGAACGGGATAAAAGGCCGGTGTGGTAAAAATAAATCTAATATGTTTTCAGTAGAAACATACAGTTTAAATTTCTTCACATGTTGACTTCAACAGTTTTTGAATATTTGTCAAGGGTTTCCTGCTATTTAATGACCTACTCTTTCTCTTCATTTAAAAAGTTCAAGAATGAGTTGTCATTCAATGTCAGAACCCCTTGAAATATATTCAAGAACTTAAAAGATATCACCTTGTGAAGAAAATTAAACTCTTTGTTTCTATTGCCGTAAAAATCCTCGGGCCCGGCACAGATTTATCTGATTGCCGAACCCTTCCTTTCACCTCTGACAAGGCGTGTATTAATCACAACTTGTAGAATGTGTGGAATTCCAGGCCTCCACCGTGGTTCGGATCCCACGTTAAACTGTAGGTCCTCCATTTCATCTCACAATCACCCTACCATATCACATTAGCGTAAGCGCGTTTAACCCGAACGGGTAGTAAGACGCGGTTCTAATAATAATACTGCCATAAAAACTGCAAAAAACACTGCACCTTAACTCGAGTTCCGTACATCCCCATCTTAAGGCAATGCCTCGTGCGTAGAATAGTTTATTAGCATACGTTGTAAGGATGATAAATAAAAAAGGTATGGGTATAAAGCTCTGCCTCAGCAAATGCTGGCACAGGATCACGGGATATTTGAATGCCACTCCTTGCTTGTGTTCGTTCGTACCGCTTTCGTTTGCTAAGCGCCTGGTGTCGGCACAGACGAAACCAGTCGTACAACCATTAACTTCGCCATTTGGTTTGAATCTTCTCCTCTCACATATTGTTTAATGTACTCTCATTTTATATTGTGTATTTATTTACCCTCTCTTTAAATAGTGAGTTATATCATAGCACGACTAATAAACTAAGTAAATCTAGAGCATCACCGTTTAATTATAAACGCCCGTTACTGCTGATAGGTCGAAACAAACTGCATTTAGGAGATTAAAACAAAATCTCTGCCGAATGTCAAGCACATAGTATAAACTTGTTTTCTGTTCACTGGGATGTCCTTTCGGATTAATTCTGAGTTTCCCTCCACCCCCTAGTTTGTTCTCCACTTTCTCTCCACGCAAAATGCTGATACTTTTCTTCTAAATCCTTATTTCTTCATTTTTAGACCGTTATTGTGAACATGTGGATAACCTGAATGGGCTGGACGTGGTGCACAAAACATAGTTGTGGCTTTTTCAATTTAAATCTCGACAAGTATCAAAACAACTCGTATAATACCGTGTGAAAATATCATTTTTAACTGTACCTTATTTTATTCCGACACTTTAGCTAAGTCGGTAGCGTGTCTGCCTACTTAGCCAAGATGTTCGATCCCCGGCATTGCCGAAAAACTGGTCATTGGTGACATGTGTGTTTCCTCTTTCACAGTGATGAATTAACAGGTGGGGGATTGGTTGTTGTGTCTGTTCTTTGATTTAAGTTAGTTTATAAGTCGTGTTCTGTTATAATCAGTCTGACCCGGAAAGTGTATGTTAAATAAGAAATTATACGCAGTCCAACTTTCGTAAGAAAAGCAGGAAAAGTTCATACGTCAAGTCAAGTGATATAAATCCATTACTTTTGATGTATTATTATTATTATTTTATTATCACCGTGTCTTACTACCCGTTCTGGTTATACGCACTTACGCTAATGTGTGATGGTAGGGTGATTGCGAGATGAAATGGAGAACCTACAGTTTAACGTGGGATCCGAACCACGGTGGAGACCTGGCATTCCACGCATTCACAAGTTATGATTAATACACGACTTATCAGAGGTGAAGGAAGGGTTTGGCAATCAGATAAATCTGGGCCGGGACCGAGGATTGAACCCCAGACCCTCAGCACAGAAGTCCGACATTTCCCCTAGACCATCAGGTCACCCTTTAGATGTATATTTTTTTTATCACTGCATCTTACTATCCATTCGGGCTATACGCCGATATAAAGGGCTATTATTAACACTTTTAAAATAATAATAGTAAAATAGTAAAATTGTATGCGTGTTGATTGCACAAAAATAATGTTTGTATTTTCTAAAAGACTCTTTCCAAGAAAATCTGATTGCTTATTAATCTAATGTATATATGCATATATATATTTATTTATGTGTGTATGTATATATATATCTTATATGCAATTTGATAAACTTGTTTCCGGTAATCAAAATTACGAGGAAATGTCTTAACAGATTTTGACAAACTACCTCTCATTTTAAAGATTAGGGTTCCAGAATCTTGGCATATATAGTAGTTTCTAACGAAAATTTGTTTTTCCCAGAGAATTTTCAGCTTTTCATTCTTTGTTTACATCACTATGGGAACCCTGATTTGTGTATGAGTATATGCTACTTGTGTATGTGCTGAATGTGATGAGTGTACAGTCACCGGTGACTCTACAAATCCACTGGTTCACTTGGGGAATGTAAAAAATGTGTTTACTATTTCAAATATTCTCCGAACATTTTACATAACCCCCGGGGTGTTTACAAAATTACCATCAACCACCAGTGAATGTTAATAAGTCACGTCAAGATTAGGTTTGGTTAGGTTAGTTTAGACAAGCTTAGACTAGTTTATTTTAGCTTAGGTTATTTTAGACTAGGTTAGTTTGGATTTATGTTCTATATTTTTTTATCCACATAAACTAGATATTTTATAAAATCACCGGTAAATGTAGATAATACAGTTCATGCTTCATACTTTCACCAAACTGCATTGGCAAATATATAAAACCACCGGTAAATTTAGATAAATCCCATTATTTGTTAATTAACCATCGATTTCGGTGATTCTATACATTCACTGGTTATTTTACAAAATAACGAACTCACCACAGTCACAGTAACATTGATATATTATGTAAATACAATATTTATCCCTGCCTACAAAATATAATACCATCTCTTATTTTAGTGGTATGGTGTAACAGATAGAAATATTCATGCAATTATGTTTATATTATTTATCAAACATATATATAATTATATGCATTGTTAATTTCTATCCTTCCTCTTCTTTGTCTATCAATATTTGCCTCTGCTCTTATGTATAATATAATAAACCAATTTTCAGTCATTGAAATTAATAGAAAATGGCTTAACAGATTTTGACAAACAAACACTTATTTTTTTAAAGGGTAGGGGTCCAGGATATCAACACAAGTAGTAAGCTAAAACCAAAACCCAATATTCCTATCTATCTTTCCATATTTTCCTTCAGTGGCTCATCTGTCCAATCATTCTTTGGTTAAAAATAATAACTCGATTCTTACTTAAATGGTTTGGTGCAACGAACATAGAAAACTAGGAGAGGCGTCGTTTAAAAGTTCCCATCATGGCGTGAAGGGGGGAAATATCAGTTTTGATTCAAATTTAACACAATCCACTAGTGTGTATGTGTACATGTGTGTATATTATGGCCAAACATTTACATCAATTACTGTTTCCAGCCTGTGGCTTGGGTCAGTTTTTTATCCAAGCTATACTTTTCAACTAACGGCTGGCTAAGCCTTTTGTAACTTCATATTCCTTATAATTTAATTTAAGGTTAGGACAGGCACAACATCCAGTCCCCAGCCGTCAATTTATCAATGTGAAAGGGTAAACCCATATTTTCATCAATGATAAATTTTCGACCATACTGGGAATCTAACCAGGGACTCTTGGCTCTGTAGGCAGACACGCTACTGACTGAGATAAGCTGATTGATTGTGTATTTTTATACATGTATATACAAACATATAAGAATTATTTTTAGGACAGCATTTTATATCAAACATAAACATTTGATTGATTGTATTTATTTGTTCGCTTAATATATGCTTGTTAAGTTCAGTTCCATATGTACCGGAAGTGAACATATACCAAGTCTGATTCAAAGCAGCACCTCACTCTCCCTGGAAACAAATGGCCGTGTATTTGCAAGTCGAACAGCAAGAGTGTGGTGTGTTAGTCTATATATAAACTGCTCGCTGGCGGCGTAAGGCCGACCTTACAAAGAATAATGGGCAGATAAATCAGCTGACAGGGTTGGTCGGAACGGGAAGAAGGATCACTCCCCAAGGGGGCCCACCCGTCCCTGGTGTCGAACCTTGTGACCCTCTTGACTAACAAGATATAGGGTTGAGTAAGGTCTAACCACGGGCTTGTTTCTGGAGATTAACCCAAGTCTTTGAGACATCCATTAGAAGGGCTAGTAGCTATAGTATGATTTTGGTAGAACAGTTTAGTTACTAAAGCTACTAAAACAATTTTTATATATTCATACATCAGGCCAAGTGATCTGCAGCTGTCAATTTTGATAGATATTATCAATAATTATAAAATAGCACTAATAATTTATTAAAATGTTATCAATGTTGGCCGCAAAGAAATGTGTTTGAATTTGCTCTGCTGTTCTGTGTCGAGCTAATAGAAATTAGCTCACACAGTGTTTCTACCTCGCTTCAAGTAAATAACGACTCGTCAAGAACAGCGGTGGAGATTGGACTTAACATGACCTAGTTGATGCATTTGTTGTATTTTGGGGTCGTCACTAATGACTCACATTTAACTAAACTCACAAAATAAAAAGTCGAAACAAACTATGTCTTGTTTCGCCATTCTCATCGTCTACTTTTCACGCATGCGCCTATACACGTTTTTGGCATCCACCCCTCCAAGTGTTGTAGCTCTGAGACATGATTGTTCGACCCCACCTCTTTTCCCTTCCTAGTTTGGTCTCAATCGGGGAGCCTATTTAATATGTTGTATCATCTAAAATAGACACAGAACGATTCTTAATTTTCTACTTGACGGATTAATAACTTGTTCTTTTCTACGTGTAAACGACTTGCACCAAAGAGTTCAGAGCCAAGGCACTATGGCGTCGAACGGAGCCGCAACATGGGTCAGCTCCAGATAGCGTCCCGCCACACCATGTTTATATATGTCGAGTTTCTACGCAGCCGGTTTACTCCGATTGGGCAGAAGGTTCATTTATTAGGATTTGAGGATTGAAATCCCCCCCGGGATGGTTTATTGCAGTCAGATATTGCGCTGACTATGATTTGTTAACACTAGTCATGTAGTAGACTACGTTTTGGTATGTAAAGGTGGATCGCTTAGCGACTCTTTCGCTTACAAATAATAGGTTTAATTTATAATAGGTGTTTATTAGTTTTATATGACCAGGTGTGCCTATTGATAGGTTGTTGGGCGATTAGTTCCTTCTGAACAAATCTTGTTTGGCTGGACAGCTAATTCTATGAAGACACTGTTTACTTATATTACATACCATTCTGACGGCTTAACCGTTATTTAAAGGTCGCTTAACGACTTCATGTTGTTCTGGTAGTTTGTAAACAATACCTAGTTGATCTATAGTAATTGTTTTGTAACGAGGAAACTTTCTGTCTCCTTTTACTGGAGGAACGTCAATACTAGATAGTTGGGAGTTTTAATTAGTAGTTAATGACCTAATGAGGTCTTTGGCCCCTCTTAGTGGCCTTGTATACTCTTTGTTATTTAGTGTTCACCTTTTGACACTTTCTGCTTGTCATGTCTTTACTTGTCTGTATTTATTACCCCTTCCTTATGATCCATGCTAGCTATGCCTAGGGTTCCTATGTACACCTTTATTTCAACATTTGATTGTGAGCGCAATTATGGGGAACTATGAGTGTGATTGCGATATCCAAATTGGGGCTTATTAGTCCCTAGTGTAAGGGATATTGTATGCAGCCCCTTTACGCAGTTTGTTAACCAAAGAATAGGGACTATACACTTGTTGACTCTAGTTGCCTAGTCCCTGTAATGTGTATGTATCTAGGACCGGAGCATTACAACTGGGCCACGAGGCCGATTAGATCTTAATCACACAGGTGAATTGGGCCACGTTCACTGACTAGGAGGATTATAAAAGATATAGATCTCTTAAAAGCTTAATAGCTTATTTGGAACACGCCCATAGGTGAATTGCGCCACGTTCACTTTCCAAAACATAGACATATATTAATTTTATCTACTCCACCTTACTCTGCTTACAAGTAATACAAGACATAATTATATATAGAAATTTTACTTTCTTTATTCGAGTTCGTCGCTGTTCGTAAACATTTGTAGGAATGCTAAACCATGTTAAGTCTTTTACAGATTTGTTGTCGGTAAACATTTGTAAGAAACTGATTTTACAAACTGACACTTGGTTGTTAGGTTAGGTTAGGTTAGGTTAGGTTCCTAGTTCACAGACCGCTCACTCGCAGCACGGCCGGACGGAATGACGTCACCCACCTAGCAGTGCTTCGAACTGTACGGTGAGAGACGAGTTAGTTAAACGACAACTGAGGAGAGGTCAATCCCGAACCATACTAGAGCCTAAACTATTTTACCGATCGGACTGACACTTCGTATCTAGGGTTTTCATAAGGTTCTAGCGAAAGGTTTTTGGAACTATCCCTCTAACCCTAAAATTAAAGGGTAGTTTACTGAAGGAAAAAACAACAATGAATAGATATTTATCGGACACCCTCCTGGATTTGATACGTTTACAGCCTTATTGAAATTTGCGGTGTTGTGTTCTGGCGAGAGCTCCAGAAATCGAAAGGGGTTGTCTATAGTTTGTTTATATGTCTATGCACGACCTTGTCTCAACAGGTGTACGTGGCCCAATTGGAATGCACTTAATCAATTAAGTTGACATGTAGACGTGGCCCAGTAGTATTGTTGATGTAGCCCAGTTGTAATATAGGATTAACGCCTCCCTTTTCAAACGGAGATCATAACTTGTTTATGTGGCCCAATTGTAATGCGCCCTCTAGGACACCTAGAGCTATATGTGTTAACGTACATATCTATGAGTTCAACCTTAAGACTTCACAGACTGTTTACTTTCTGCCTTGTCTTTTATAGCTTTGAACAAAATTAGTAGAGCCCTTGTTGTCAGATTACGACCTTTCTGACTGAAAGTTATCTTGATCCTCTTTATAGTGTTGTGTTACTCGAAATAGATTATCTAGCCTAGCTAAAGAGATGGATGCTAGCTTTATTTCGTAAAGCTCTATGAAAAGGTGACATCTAAATACGGCATTTTGTAACCCGCCTGATATATTACTCCATATTACGTATTAACTGGACTACATTGATTACCTTTAATGTTTAGTTGTATAGACGGATAAATCTCCACAAACATGTATTATGGGAACCATATGTATATGTAACATTTTATCTATTTAATAAATTATTGTATCCCTTATATTTCTTCTTTCTGTGATTATGCAACCCCCTTCAAACGTAAGGAGGGTTCAGTTCTTCCAAACAAAATTACTTTGTTATTTGTTTTTTCTACGTGTGCTTTAGTTTGGGTTATAAATATGCATTGACTTTGGTGGTCCTGGTGTAAAGTGCCTCAGGACCTCAGGACCCAATGTTCGTGGGTTCAAACCCAACCGGGGTCGACGAATTTGTCTTTAGCGACAAAAATCTGCAGCACAACCTCCTTTAGAGGGGAAATAAAGCCGTCGCGGTTGGTTTCATGTAGATTGTGGCTTGTAAAAGAACCCTGGAAGGTATGTGAAAATACCTTTCCCGGCAAAATTGGTAACCCCCTTCGCTCTCACTCATAGAAATTCTAGTGTGTTGATATAATCAGTCGGTTCAGAAGGTGCAAGTTAAATTACCACTAATAATATATAGGCCCTACATACAAGTATAGCTACAATTCCCCTGTCCAGTTACAAAATGAAAATAGTAGGTCAAAATATTATCTTACCCTAGGAACAAGCGAGCTTGGAAATATTGCTAATATATATGCTATGTTACAAGCGCATGGATTTTTTTTACATGTATTTACGCTAGCTTTTGGTTGTTTATTGAAGCTATCCTCATAAATTAATTATTTAGGATTGATGTGTGTAGACATAACTTACAGGCTTATTTCTAAACTTTTATTTTGACCTTGTCATATATATTCTCCTATTATTTTATTATTATCACAATACGTTCTATCTGGTTACACTAAATTCTCGGGATGATGAAAATTACTTGAGCAACCTTTTTACATATTCTTTTTTAGCGCTATTTTTGTTGCAACTCTTCATAAAATGCCAAGTGGCAAGTTTAAAAGGTTAAGAGTTTAAATCATACATCAGAAATACTGCAGAATATTTCGAGGCAAAAATGTCAGAAACACAAATCGAAATAAATAAATAAATGAAACGTGCCTCTTTTGCAAGCTGATGAGCTTCGCGGCATAGAGGAGGAAATACTAAATCCCCTTGGTGGAAGACTCCGGATCGAATCTCTGTAGGTGTAAGGTTTGATTTTCACTTGATGCTAAAATCGCGATAAATTTGAGATTTTTGGGGATTAATGCCCATACAACAATATTATGAAGTTTTACAATATCCCCTCCCCGACCCCCCTTTTCCCAAAACGCATCTTACTATCCGACCGAGCTATACACATTTTAAATATGCTATTGAAGTAGAGATTAGGAAGTTTTAATTTAGAGGAAATATATCCGCATTTGCGGGAAAGGAGAGTCAAAAAATTATTTAGATGAAACCACACACATTTCACCCGGCCATTATTCGAACCCTTTAATCACAAGCAAACTGGATTAAATGAGCCTGACATTTAGTCCGCGTGCTCACCGATGTGGGTTCTGTGTAGGTATATCTTGATTTTCTTACAAATGGACATCTAGACACGTTTTTTGGTCAAAATTTATAACATTTTACTCTTTTTTTAAGTTTTATTTCAAATGTATTGAAAATATCTATCAAAAGTGACATGACTTGACTTATGAATACGTGAAAGTATTTCCAATGAATTTGTATAGCTGTCAGATATGTCAACTCGTAAAAGAATTGGCGTAGGCTTATAGTTGGCTCCCCTTTTTATAAAGAAGACCGAACATAAAGTGATTTATCCATGTCTGGGAATCGGTGAAAGAAGTGAAAGGGGGGTCAGTAAACGTGACTCTAAGCATTGGCCACGATTTAGCCCCGAATGTACTCAACACGTCCCGCCCGGTTGGAAATCACTTTGAGGGTGCCCACATTCGAGAAATACCGAAGCCAGAAATCGGTGTAATCTTGTCCTTAGCCTCCCGCAGTCGTCGGTTCCTTTCACTACTAGCTCTCAACAGGTTTATAAAAGAGTTGTTTTTGTTGTTGAACAAGAAAGAAGTCAAGGCACACAAAGACTCGTGGACTAAAATTTTCTATTATTCGATTTATATATGAGTGTGTCGGTGCTTCTATCACATTGTACAGTACTTTAGATCTAGCCGTCCGAAGTATTGTACTCTTTAAATGGGGCTTGGGGGGTAACAAATTCATTTTCTTGACACTTTAAACTAAATGCCCGATACCTTAGCTCACTCGGTAGCGTGTCGGTCTACTTAGTTAAGGGTCCCGAGTTTGACGCCTGGAATGGCCGAAAGATTGTGGTGATTGGTGGAATGTGGGTTTCTTCTTTTATATGATCTAGATAAATTAATTTATAAGTCGTATGTTGATATAATCAATCGGTTCCAAAAGTGCATGTTAAATACTAAATAATTGTGACCGCAGTAATGTTTCGATAGAAGAGCTAACTGGATTAGTACCACCTCGAACTATATACATAGCTCCGAATTACATGGATTAACTAGGTAAAATGAAAATAATTAAGAGTATGTAAGAATTTCGTTCTTGAAATTTATTTATTTATATTACCGTTGCAACAAAATCTTTACATCTAGAAGGCTGTCTCACGAGGATTGTCGAGCTTTCCATATTTTCTTCTGGAGTCGTCATTATTCACATATTTTGGTTGATCGCTAAGACCTAAATGACCAAGAAACGAAAGGTAATTGGTATAAAAAAATAAAATGGATCTTTGTGAATCGAATGATTTTATTATCATTTGTATTTTACTCCTCCTTTATGTTTTACAACTGCCAGAAAGCTCCACCTTGTAACCTTATAATACTACTTGATTTCCGGTGTTTTTGAATTTCTGCTTGATTATTCTAGCGCACTAAAATGGGCAGTGGTCCAATAGCTCTTCACCATATTTTTTTTTATAGCTGGTTGTTATTAACACAAGTGTTGTTATCTTGAATAAAAGGCTTCCTAAATCTTCCCCCTTTGCCCTTCATTTTTTGGTTTTTGCTGTGTAAGCCACGGGAAAAATAGCGGCAGGAAGAAGCCGCTGGATCATCCCAAGATGGGGTGAAGATGGCAGCAGATAACATCTGCAGCTGACTCTGCTAGACTTTTCTGCGTGCCATTGTTGTCTTGACACCATTGTTGTCGGCAGGGTGCGTGGATAGCAGCGCGGAAGTGTTCCTGCTAATTGTCTTTGTACTTTTTATCTTATATTTTTTGTGCTATTTTATGCCACCCGTCTAATTACCCTTCCGGGCTTTACAAATTTAATTACACGAAAGGGGTAGTAATCAGGAAGGTAGAATTTAAAATAAATGTCGTCTGCGTAGGGGTGCTTTACTTACAGAATTTCGCATTTTCCCTCCACGTGAAACGCGGGTACATTTCCTTTAAATTCTACATTCCTAATTAATACCCCTTTCGTGTAATTAAATGTGTGAAGCCATAAGTTTAATTAAATGCGCATATGCGTTGCAAAAAAAATAGAGATGGTATACTCAAATTCAAGAGTTTCGAGATTTGAAAAAGAAATGTCGAATTAAAATCTGAATATTGTGACTTAAATCACAATTTTATGTAATCGATAGAATGATTTATTAGTGTTTTCTCCAAAATGGTGATCTGTTCCTAACTCCATTCAGTTGAGGTTGTTTTTTCGTAGATAGTTTTACAATATCTCTCCACCCAAATGTGGATACACTTCCTCTCAAATTCAACCTTCCTCATCCAACACATTATAATAACTAGTAGTAGGCCTATATATGGGTATAGCCTAAACGGGTGGTAATATTCGGTGCTAGTAAAAATCAAAGTTTTAGGAATACATCTTCTGTAATTCATTGATCTGAATTTATTTCCTGAAAGTTTTTATTGTCTTTGCCTACTCAATCTTACTGATCACTAGTCCGATGGGTTTTATTTACTAAGTTTGTCTGATTGAGTGGAGTCATCAAGTCCACTTGTCGGAGGTGCATAAACTCGCCATCATCATCACTCATCAGAAGCGACAAGGCTCCTAATGAGACCATCGGCTTTGTGCCAACTAACAAATGCCCTCTCATCGCTTTGTCTCACATTTTTTAATGTATTCTCTAACACCCTTTTCTCTCTTTATTCCTCGATCTTATCTTCTTCACCATTGCTTAATAAAATGCCGTAGAGAAGAAAAAAAATAGTGTACAAACATTTTACACAAACGTTTTTATATTTATGTTTTAGAATTTGTCACTTTGTCAAGGCAGACTTAGCTTTTAAATCTATGATTGGTAAAATGTCCTAACTACTTGACTTATATTAGTATTATGTATTATAATTATATATATTTATATACGGTTTCTCCTCATGACAGCTAGCATGCGCCTCACAAACTTCATTCCCATGGCCTAAATAAATTAATACTTAAAAATAACATATTTGAAAACAAATGGTACGGTGCACCACACAGACTTTCTCCCTTTTTTATATTAAAATATACATTTTCTAAAAAACCCGCAAGATTTATGAAACGAAATAATAGGTATACACATTGTTGTAAAAACACTACACCAAAGATCATAAATGAAATAATAAACACTGTTACTTACTTACATACTTACTCTGACATTGGGAACTAGAAAGGCTGTTACAGGAAAATCGAAAAAAGAGAAACATATTTGTTCACCAAAGAGCATAAGAATCAAATTAATTTTCAAAGACTTGAATTAAAAGCATATATATTTGCTTATAGCGCAGAAATTATTGGTTTTATAAAAAAGATTTTAAATAAAAGATTTATATCTTTAACAGTACTAATTATAACTTTACAATAGTTATTTTGTTTATTAAATAGTTGTGGAGAAATGATGAATATTGGAAAATGTCCCTTATGTAAAGTACCCTCAGTCATTTTCATGAGAAAATAAGAGTTGCCATCTATTTTATGATACTAAACCTTGTCTAGATATAAAATTTAATCAAAATCGTGAGAGCGAATTTCGAATAAAATAAATGTTTTCTCTTTTTTCCTTCAATAAACTACCCTTAAATTTAGGGTTGGATATTTAATTCTAATAAACCCTCAGGGTGACCTTATTAAAACCCCAGATACCCGGTTTTAGCCCAATCGGTAAAATAATTTCGCCTCTAGCCCGAGGTACAGACAGACGGATTTTACCCCAAGATCAACGAGGTCGACTTAAAATTTATTTTGTTATTTTGTTGAAAATGTAATTTTTATCTGTCTTCGGATCCGTAAAAAGTAATTGATTTGTAAGGTGCCTTTCTCTATGTGTGTGTTCACGTGTTACTTTTTACTTTCTCATATACAACACATACACATAAATATGATAAAGTACAAAGTTTAAATTAAACTGGGAACCCCAAAGAATATATACGATAAGAACTACATATACGGCTTAAATTCCCTAGGGTGAATTATACTCTAGGGAGTATTGGTTATGGGAGTAAATAACTGTACTAGAACGGTGAAGGGGAAGAATTTTGGTAAACAAATAGACAATTTCCTAGTTTGTTGGAGGGGATGTTAGTGGTGGAAGGGGGGAAGTGCCGGAAATGCTAAAAGATGGAAGGGGGCTTATATAAAGTTGTATCCCCACCAGAGGAGAGAGAGAGAAGATAAAAAAAATATTTTTTCACCTTTTCTCTTCTCGCTTTCTAGTTTGTGCGTCTGTTTCTGACAAACGGTATGGTTTTCCAGTGTTAACCCCTTTGACTTCCTTTCTGCTCCCCT
>CABFWB010000170.1:142805-179745 GCA_902151455.1 Timema bartmani | reverse complement strand
TTTTTACAGTCCCCCCTACCGCGGGGCTACCCGCCCCCATCGACAGCGATGCTCTTCGATGACGACCCCGGTATCATGTCTGAGGTAGAGACGAGTTCGACAGGTTTCCGTCGTGGGGGTAAGCAGCGCAGCTCCCTTCCTGTGGTGCGCACCCCCTCCAAGACGCTGGAACGACCGCTTGGTAAGAGCCCAGTTCCTCCGGGGATGCTCCGGGTGTCCGCCGGCCACCACCACCACCACCAACAGCCTCATCTCAATCATCACCACCACCACCACAATAACAAGCATTCACCACCAACTCCCAACGGCGGTAGGGGCACTACTACCATCCTTCTTCTAGCTCGCTCTCTATCTATCTATCTATCACTGTAGAAAAAAAAAAGTATTTGCCTGATCTCTCGCTCTTTTTTTCACTGGAAGGCTGCATGGATCATGTCCATAATGTTTCTAGAAACAACTTGCTAACAAAAGTTTATTTTAAAACACTTGTGTCTTATTTGAAAAAAAACATTTTTAAAAAAACTTTGCAAAAAGTTAATTTATAAATTTTTTGGGTCTAAAAGTATGGCCCACTCGCTTGTTATTAAGTTAGGCATGTAAACCTACATGTCAACTCATTCTAGAAATCTGTAGTCTGGTGATGTTCACTGGTTTCGTTTAGCATAGGTGTAAAAATTGTAGACATAGTTTTGGAGGAATAGTTTTTTATCGCAGTAGTGTAATTACCGTAGCTGCCTTTTTTATTTCTAGACAAGAGTTTAGTAGAGTTGCTTATCTTAGCTTTCATTCATGTAATGTATATAATTGCTTTGTAATCACAACTTAGTGGATATTAACTTTTGTTAGCAGTAAAGTTNATGTTCTTTAATCAGTTCATGTTTATTATATGTGAGTTTTTGGAATATTATGTTGTGATTTATTTTATTTCATATGTTTTAATATCTAGCTGCATGAGATTTAAACACGAATGTTTCTACATTTTTTTTAATGTGCACCTCTCACATTTTGTTTGTTTCTAGAAATCAGCCTATCCCTCAAAAACACACCTTCCTATATATGGTAACATATATATACACATATAATTCCTAATTCCAAATTCCATGTGTTGATTTTGCTATGATATTTTTATTTTTATTTTTATATGGTTTATCCAAAGTGCCCCTACCGTTCGTCTGCCCGCCATTTTGGAGTCAATTCGCACACTTATTTGGAAAATAATAAAACAAAATGTCACCCACTCACTTAATTGTCTCTAGAATGCGAGATTGTAGTTTTGCAACAGTTTAATATACACGAGCTTCACAGTATATTATAGAATTTGGTTTCATATTTCTTTACAAAAATTTTATGGATATGAGCATCAAGGGTTGTTATGGTATATGTTAATCGGTAGTTTGGGACTGTACCGATATCACAGGTGACATGATTTGGATGTTTACATAACATAGATATTCATGTGTTTGCTCTGTGTTATATACAGTGGCGGTTCGTTTCAAACTGGTCCTTAAAATATTCATCCACTACATTATTGTGTGTGTGGTTGTTCAAATTGATAGTGATAGGGAGGGAACAGTTCTTCATTACAGTCCCATCAAGCCTTTCTTGCCCTGCCGACACCCCACGAGCCGCCACTGGTGAAAAAAATTAGTTCCATTATTAAACTTTTCAAGTCGTCTGTTATAAATGTTTAAAAACATAAACATAGTTAAAAATAATGGTTTTAAACAGTAGTTTTGTGTAAATAGGAACTATAACCAAGGATTAAGTATAAATATAATGTTTAAAAATTGTTTAATTCCCTCTAAAAACATTGTAACTAAAATTGTAAAAATAATTATATGTTCTATAAGTATTTATGTTGAAAAATGCAAGTGTCAATTTAAAATTGTTTTTATATTTATTTTCATTACAAATTAATACTCATTTTACTATGTGTGAATATATTGGCCTGTCTCATTTAGACTTTATATGCAAAACCGAGCATTTATTATTCTATTTTATGTTATCATGACAATTAATATAAATGGGCTTCATTCTAAAGAAATAATTCTATTAAACAAACAGTGTAGTTAATTATAAAAATAGAGTTATCTAAATCAATTTGAATATTTGGTAAAAAGGCAGTGTTTATCAACATGGATTCATGACTTGTAGACCAAATCATTTGTATTGATAATTTATTATTTGTCTGTGGGACTTTCTTCATATCAACTGTGGCCGTAGAAGATGAAGAATTGAAATATCGTAAAAGATAATTATCATAATATAATTAACAGAAAAAATTCTTCAGTTGGTAACACTGAGCCATACTGTCACCTGTTAGATGTAGTTGATTCACAGTAACTTTGGAATTTTTTTTGACAGTTGAAAAGTTACTAAAAAAACAGTTTATAAAAACGTATAATTGTCTAATGACTTAGAAATATACATGACTACAGTGTGAAAACACTATAGAATAATGTAATGTAAGTGCTAGAGAAGAAAGCCAACCTTTAGGAATAGTTACGTTATAGAAACTGATAGAAACAAATAAACTTATCTCTTAATTTCTTCATACACTCTTCATTGTTGTATATTCTGAACACTCTAACAGTTAAACATGATTTTTAATTTTTAAAAACATTAATTTCTAATTTATTTATTTTTTGCATTTGTTTCTGTTTTTCTATCTTTATTAAGGCGGCCGCCTCCCTTAGTAAGAAAGCATAAATCGCTGGCAGGCTACGCGGCTTAAAATACAATGGGGTCCCATTCACCCTTCACCTACAACCACCCTTTTGTCATGTTTACTAAGAAAGCGGGGAAAGAAAACTAGGAAACTTTTTATTTCAAGCCAAAGAGCAAATAACGCTCGCTGCTAGTTCTCATATATATTAAAATTTTTCTATTGCGATTTGTGAGCCTACAAAAAAAAACATTTTATTTTTTAGAGGAAGGCTAAACTTAAGAGCACTTTTATATCAAGCCTAGTCTCATAGCTCCGCATATATACTAAGAAAGTTGTTGAAAATGAGCTAATATCACATTTTCACACTTTTTTTTAATTGGAATAAAACTCAAAGTAGGGAACTGGTAAGAAAAAATAGACCTGTTGGAATCTTTTGACTTTATTTTGGCGGAAATCATAGTTTGAAATAACGCATCGTATAATTAAATATCACGTTAGAGCTAAAAGTATGCACGGCTTTAAATCATCGTGCCGGCCCCCTGAATATTAATTAGGAATATTTCTAATAGTTTAAAATTATGTGTAGCTTTTATAGAGATCAGAAGATTAAAATGTGATGAAATAGAAAGAGAAAGGTTTTTTTTTTGTATCAATGTCCAGCATAGCTATCCTTTCAGGTTGGCTTCCTTCTCTATCACATTACATTACTTTACAGTGTGTCCACATTGTTTTACAAATAAGGTTTTTATTTGCTCTACAAATATGTGCCGTTACTTTGTCAACTGATGTCAATCCTCACAACTTGTCAAACTGACATAATTTACAAGGCAGATTAATATTAAACTATGTAGGCCTATAGTAGTTTTTCTTCGGGAGTATAAGGGTCAATTTACTGTTCAGATTGCAGCAAAACAATTTAAAGAACGATGTATGAATAAAATAAAATGTGTATTGCATGAATATATAAGTATTGTTATTGAGTATGAAAGTGTGTTGTTTTGTTTAGTCATAGTAAACATAAAAATAAGTCAACTAAATAAAATAAAACAAAATTATAAATGACACTTTAAACACAAACTAAAAAAAACTGTATTCATGGTTGCATATCATAGAAAGTGATCGGCTTTTCAGTCTTAATTACTAGTATGAGCCGGCCACTTTTTGTCACCTACACTGTACTCTCATTAAAGGCCATGGGAACCTCAAGGTGATATAGGTAAGATTTTTTTAAATTCCAATCTTATTTACTATCTGTACAGATTTTTTCTGTCTACACCTAAATGTTACAAAAGTAAATTCAAAAATTTTGCAATCAAAAAATTCTCTTAAGGCCTTTTTGTATTTTATTTTTATTTGTGTAATGGTCTGTTATCAATGTCTTCTATCCCTCGAGATGACACAAAATATAGTTGGTTTCTTGTCCACAGAGTGAGAAAGTTATTTACTATATGTAAAGTAAGATTCATAAAAATTTAAGTTAAATAACATTAATTAAGGTCCATCCTTACAAGTGAGAGATTTGTTAGGATGAACTGATTATATTCCTCCCCTTAAGATAAGTAGCTAGAAATATTAAACTAAGTAGCTTGAAATATTAAACTAAGTAGCTAGAAATATTAAACTATCTTGGGCTTGATTCAAGTTGGTGTCTGAAAGAAACCTTATTTTGTGTGATAGTTTATGCATTCAGTCACGGCTTGAAAAGTGTCAAATCAGAATGTTTTATTTGTTGATGTGACTAAAGTTGATATTATCTGGAAAGGTTAGGGAATTCAGGGTGACAAAGAAAGGTCAGGGACAAGTTCGGGATGATTTTAAAAAGTCACTGGAATATTAAAAATATGTTTGAAATACGTACTATTCTAAAAATGAAGTAGCCGATGATAACCCAGTGTGAACTATTAGTTTTATCTCTGATCAATGGAATTTTGCAAAGAACACTGGCATAGTTTATATTTAAAAATACTTATTTCAAAAATTTAATTAAAGAAAAACTACTAAAGTGTATCGACCCGAATGGATGTACACCAAGAAATAAAATACATTACAAATTAAGGTTAGCTATTTAGTCCTAATATTATTTTCTAACTAAAATGTTCACACAAATTACAAAACATAAAAATAAACTAAAACATTTTATTATTTCTTGTTTCTTAAAGAATATATTTTTATTGGTATTAGTATGTTCTACACTATTGCTACTAACAACTTATTATAAGGGGACAGAATTGAAAGGATAACTTTAGAAAAATGCACCTGAATACGCGGGAAAGAAAAAGTGTTAAATTACAAGTGAAAAACTACCCCTTCACTGGACCCATTTGACCAGTGATTTTCAACCTTTATCAACGCACAACCCACCGATAAAGGCGCTAAAATTCTTAAAAGACACTATCAGTTTTTGTAAGGAAAGATTCTCTATGATTGTGTTTAAAGGTACTATAGTTAAAATTATAATCATTGTGCTAATTTAAAAAAAAAACTATGTTGATCATGGATTTCAAAAGATTTAAAAAATTTTATCAATTATCTTCTTGCTTTTTTTTTTATTTTCCCCCTCATAGTTCCATGGCAAACCTGCTGACCCTTTAAAGCACACCAGTTTAAACCTCTACCGTAGGACCATAAGATCATTAGATTTAAAATATCAGACAATTTTACTTCAAATAGAAAAATATCAAATCTCCTTTTGAACACAAGTAGAGTAAACTATCTTGAAATGGTTCTTTTTATCTAGTGTTTAATTTTAGCACACATTTCACAATATTATACACTAAAATTTGCTATAAAACTTTAATAGGAATTTTGTTGATTTAATTATCTGTAATCATTATTTTTGAACCCAAAATTTGATTTTGGTTTAAATAACAAACTGGTGTGATTTATCCCTCTTTGTATGTAGGGTAGGTTGGTTTTTTGAGATTTTTTTATATTAATATAACATAATTATTGATTTATTTTATATTACTTAATTTATATTATGTTATCACTTTATTATTTCATCTAGCCATTGAGCCACCTCATTTTTAAACTATATTATTTCATTTATTAATTTATAATATTTTGATTGGTATATTTTTCAGGCTCTTTATACACATGGGCTATTAGTACTTAGGACCTCCTAATCATAATATAATTTCAGCATCTCTGCCTGCCCTTAGTTGTTTAGAGTAAATTTTGCCAAAACATTAGAGGGCTCACCCATAGATAGATCAATAAGAGCAGTTAATTTTCTAACACTTCGCTTTAAAAATAACGATTTTTAAAATACACGCTCTTAGAGAATTTATTATTTTAATGATGTAGATAGGGTGATTGACAAAATATTCTAAAAGGTCGCAATGAACTCTTCAAAAGAATTTAGGTTTCCCATAATTGGTCTAGGGTGTCAGTCTTGTAATAGACTGAATTGCCAGTGACGGCGAGGTTTTGGTTTGAATCTCTGTCAATGTTCTCTGGAGGTTGGTTTTCCACGTGTGATTTATCAATGTGGTTTTCTTCAACTCCTCTCCACACTAATGTTGGTGGCCTTCCTTTAAAACTACTTTAGTCATAACTACTCTATAGAATAAGCCGTTAAATAATCTTAGTGTCAAATGTTATAGAAGAAAAAAATTTAGGTCAGAAATAGGGATTACTGGAATTTATATTGATAGAGGATAGGTCGACCTCCGATGGTCTTGGGGTAAAGTGCTCGCCTCGGGGTCCAGATGTTAGTGGGTTCAAACCCAGCCAGGGGTTGACGGATCTTGAGCGATAAAAATCCATAGCACAACTTTGGAAGGTAATTAAAGCCATCAGCCATCAGTCCGGTGTCAATTATGGTATATAAGGGAACCCTGGAAGGTATGTGAAAATACCTTTCCTAGAAAAAATGGTAGGGCCTTTCGCTCTCGCTAATAGAAATTCGCTTGTGCTGATATAATCAGTCAGTTCAGAAAGTGCACGTTAAATACCTAAAACAAATTAATAAAAATAATAAAAAAATAAAAAATATAGGATAAGTATTTATAGTAGGATGACCTGGTGGTCTAGGAGTAAGGTGTCTGACTTCTGTGCTGAGGGTCCGGGGTTCAATCCTCGGTCCCGGCACAGATTTATCTGATTGCCAAACCCTTCCTTCACCTCTGACAAAACGTGTATTCATCACAACTTGTGAATGTGAGGAATGCCAGGCCTCCACCGTGGTTCGGATTCCAAGTTAAATTGTAGGTCCTCCATTTCATCTCACAATTACTCTACCATTACACATTAGCATAAGTGCGTTTAACCCGAACGGGTAGTAAGACGCGGTGCTAATAATAATATTTATAGTAGTAGAAAAACTAACTTCAGTTCATCTTCTCAACAATTAACCCTGGCTTTCCGACATTAAAACAATGTGCATTAACATTCTGTATTCACAATGGAAAAAGATCAGACTTGTTTAGTTTTAAATAATATATCATGTTTAACTATGTACTTATTTTAAATACAGTATATATTTTAGAGATATGACACTCGAATTTCTCGAATTGTAATAATCTCAATAAAGTATCTCAAAATACAATTATGAAGACCTTAACTTTGTATAACCATTTTAAGCAGTTGGTAAAATAAATTATATAGACTTGTGTGGTTGAAAGAATAACAAAATTAAAAAAAGGGATGAAGTTGTATTATTATAATCAATTTACTAAAAAGTTTTCTCTTTTTTGGTTATGACTTAGACATGACAAACAAAAGCATTTTTCAGTGACACCAAGACTTATACAACTTTTTAAAATAAGGTTTTAATGATTTGATGATTCTAATTTGGATTCATATATATATATATATAAACCCTCCCAGTTCCTCCTCAGGGAAACCCCTCTGGTTATATATGTAGCCCCATATTTTTCTGCACCCATGGGCCCAAAAACATTTTGCACCCTTTTTTTTTACAATACATGGAGAACTATAAAACAAACTATAATTTTTTCTAAACTACTAAAAAATTACTATATTCATACATTTAATATACATATTCATGTATATAATGATACATATAAATATTTAGTACAAAAAAAATATTTGGAAATATCTAGAGAGATGCAAATTAGGGGAAATTTTACAAATGTTTGCTTTCCAAACAATATTGCAAAAATTAAGAGTTTGATTAAAAATACTAAAAAATACACAAATTAAAAAATATATGTAAACACTCAACTGTATTATTTCTTAAAATAACTATATATTAAAGAATATTTATTAACGCGACAATAAATAGCAATGTAAAGTATTTTGATGTATTTTTTTAAAACTGAAAACAGAGATTAATAAGCCTACATTCTACAAAAATAGAGAGATTCTCCTAGCCTTTTCATTATCAAATTAAAGAATCACATCTTCATATTTTGGTTTCACATTAATGTAATTTTCACTTGCAAGGCCCGCTAAATTATTTAATCTTGCCTCGGTTTGTGCCGATCACAGATAAATTTTAACTCTGGTAAGAGCAGAAAAAGTCCTTTCAGTTGAGCATTTTGTTGCTGGGGTACTTGTTAATCTTGAAGCAGATTAGAAACATTTGAATAAAGATAATTAAGTTTTTTNTTTTTTTTTTTTAGCATTTTTTTAGAAGTAGTAAAGAATAACAACACTTGTTATCGTCAAAACTTATGAAGAAACTCTTCAAGTGAATACATTGATTGGCAAATGACTCTTCGATTATCTGACGAATAAAGCTTCTTAATTTTATTTGAAGATTTTATGAATTTCAGTGGCACCTATTTCAGGAAGTGAGGGGAAAAATATGCATATTTGAGGGAAAATTTTTGTTAACTTTTACTGTGTTCTAGTTACGTGGACAAATGCTTCAGAAACAACAAGTAGCTCTAAAGAACTTTTCCATTTGAGTCATATTGAGAATGACAGTCCTAGTTTTGCTGTTCAGAGTAAGAATCTGACTCATCAACAAATTGTTTTCTTTTTGTTGTGAGCTTAGGCCACGATCTAGTTTGAATGTCTTCACTTTTCTCAACCAAACTTTTGTATAATTCATAGGATATATTTATTTATTCAAGGAAAGTAAGAAGTGTAATGTGGAGACTCACCGATTAGAAACGTCCATTTCTTTCGATTGAAGCTGTACACTCACTGCCTTAAATTTTCCAAGGATAGCATTTCAAACAACAGTAATAAAGGCAATTTCAGAATAGTTAAGTTTTTGTAAAAACACTTTTGCTTCTAACTTCGTTGACAACTTCCTACTACTATATTCTTCACTTGACTTTAAAGCTTTCAAAATCTTAATCCAGTCTGAAATTAGTCTTTTGCTTGCTTCCTCTCTTGAATAGCAGCGAGTCGTACTTTGATATTCCAATGCTTAGTTGCTAGAAGTAAAAACTGTGCTTAAAATATTCCAATAATGGGTGGAGGAAGAAAATAAGTTATGTACAGTCTTGCAAATATTCAAAACACATATTTGCCGTTTTACAACATGTAGCTGCGCTAAAGCACACTACATTTAGGGGTTTAGCATTGAAAGAAAAAGCCAAGAGGATTGGCTTCTTTGACTCAGCCCTGACGATCGAAGTAAGCTCCAGTCATGTTTGCAGCCTTATTAAAGGTTTGGACATGACAATTTTTTTTATACCCAACCCATTTTTTTCCAAAAATGACAGCATCATCAGTCAATTCGTGACCGCTGTGTCCATCATTTTTCATTCATTTTACAAAGTGTTTTTGGGGTGAACCATCATTGTTTACATATCAAATGATAAAACTCAACTGGTCCTTTTGTAAAATATATGGAGTATATTCCATAATTTAAAATAAATATATTCGGTTACCTCTCTAATGATTTTATCGGTGACAGATTTTGCCATAATCTTTATTAATTCTTCATAAATAGATGATGACAGGTAAGAAGTTTTTTCATGATTTCTGTGCCTAGCAATATGCCCTGCTAGAAATAGAGCTTTAATCACATCATAAAATTTCCATTATGTGCCGAGCCAAACACTTCATCATCTCCCTGAAATGCACTACAGAAAGTACCCTCTGAATCACACACCAACAGTATCTAGTTTCTTCTTCTAACTGGGTGATTGTTTGTCAATTCTACACAGTTCATTTCCTCGACTCCTCAATTTTAAAACACAATCATGATAAGCATTAGACTTTTCATGTTCCGCTATCCTTTGGTTAGCAAGCTTCCAATCACTGAAACCATTTGTTGCAAACTGAGATGATCCTCCAAACGGTTTACAAGGGGCACAACAACTGAACCCTGGCAACATGAATAAACTAGATAATCACATTCCATCATGTCTCCATGTTCCACTATGTCTCAATTCAGCAGTTTCCTTTGCAATAAGCATTTTGAAAGGAGCCTACGCCTATCCAGATACTTAGGCTATAATTAGACTTGTCAAAATCAACATTTTTATTTTGATTGAAAAAAACAAAAGATGCTTGATCAAATGGTCTCTGGTTTTATCATTAATATTCCAAAAAACAGAATCAGCATTATGTTTAAAACAGTCTGCTTCTATTAGTTCAGACAGTTTCTTTTACATCATTAAAAGAATGCAAAATTAGAGATTCTACATTTATACTTTTTCTAGTGCTAGCTTCAAAATCAATCATTTCAGTACTCTTACTTGAGAAATAAAATGCAACAGGCTATATTAACTTTTTAGCAAAATATGAGCCTAATTTGTTTTTTCTCTTCTTTAAGTTTTTTAATATGCAGCCCCCCCACTCATACGTTTTCTTCCATTCAATTTCACAATTATTTCTTACCAAACACTGCAATTAATTAAAAAAGTTTAAGCTTCTAAAAGAAAAAAAAATTGTTATTTAAAATAAAATCTGATATTTAACGGTTTTTAAAGGAACTAAACTAACTACCTTGGTATGTAATGAAACAGCCTAACCTATAAATAACATATATCAAAAACACTCTAAATTAAAATATAAATTCTTAAAAAGATATGTTAAAAAATACATATAAATAACTAAACAATAAACAAATGAACAAAAATATATTGCTGGTACAAAAATTTTCATATTCTCAAAATTTCCCTTTAGGGTTGAAAACTTCTCTGTGTTGTATTTTTGATTCGGTGTGCATTCTAATACTTTTATCTGTAAAATTTTTTTTTTGCATACAACACACACAGTTTTTAAGATGCGCTGGAAAAGATAAATATATTCAATACAAATAAATTTGAGACATAATTTTAAAAAATGTAAACCACAAATCAATATAAAATAATACTGTTTAAAAAATTAGGGTAGCCAATATTATGTCTAACATTTAAAAATAAATATTGACACCAAGTATAGTCTTAAAAAATTCCGTTCTTGAAGTTTTCATTAAATTAAACTGTTTTGTATAATTTTGTCAAAACCACCCTCAATACACTCGACCAGAATTTGAACCCCAATCTCCCTGTCATTGGCAGTCTAGTCTGTTTGATAGTGACACCTTAGACCATACAGCCACCAAATAGGCTCATTTTACAATTCATAAATGTACCATTTAAAGACTGAACATTAATAATCAGTAAATTAAACTTCATTTAATATTCTGCACTTTTTTTTACAGTTAATTTTAAAAGTCTCTGAAAAGCTTAAATTATAGTTTTGAAACATGCATGGTTTTGAATCATTTTTAACTAATCTAAAGAAAATATTTGGGAAACACATATTTTGGCTATTCAACAGGACAGCATCTTTTAAAACAATGTTTCCTAAAGTTTCAACAGTTGCATACCCCTTTTGGGGTCATGGCTTAACCAACGTTTCATAAAAAAAAAGTAAACTGCTATCCTGTTAAGTATTCATAAAATATCATTCCAAATTTGAATAAATCTTTATTGGTGAGTTAAACAAAACCATAACTGAGGGAAAGAAAGGTGTATAGAAAGAAATCAATTAAATTATGTCAAAATCTGAGTTAATTTCCACACCAAGTTTGAGAAACATAACATTTCAAATGTAGCTCTCGATCTTGTCCTAGCAAACGTTTAAGATTTATAATCTCTTTTGAGTGGTGAGGTGTGTATTTATGCTGCAACCCAGCAGCGCACGGTCGCATTGACACTTGTGATTGGTGCTTGTGTTGCAGGCTTGGTATTCCTGCAGTACCGCAACGAGACGAAACGTGCCCTGCTGCCAAACGAGATCACATCGATAGACACTGTGAAGGCTCTGTTTGTGCGCTCTTTCCCCAAACAGCTCACCATGGAGTACCTTGACTCGCCACACGTCAAGATTTACATTCACGACTCGTCTAAAGACATGTTCTATGAACTGGAGGATCTTAGGTGAGTATTATGTGAGCTTGGTGAAAAAAAATTAATGTATAAGTTTTTTTTGTATCTATTATATTATTCAAATAAATTGTATAACTCAAGCATATTTATTATTGTGGTTATTATTAATTTTATTTGAACATTTGAAAATAACAAATGTATGTAGATAATGTTAATATGTTTGTGCAAAAATAGCAACTATAAAAGATGGCACATTTCTACTAAAATAATTGAATCATTAAAATAAATTTGCATTGATAATTTATCCTATTTAAACACTTATTGTGATTATTTTGCTTTATTTCAACTTTGAAAATTTAAAATGGCACACTATCGTTGAAAGGGCCCACCAATTTTATTTACTTAAATATTTTTTTAAAGTATATAATAGTATATTGATACATACTATTCTTCACAATTAGAACAATTGGAAAAGGGAATCGAACCCGTGTACTTTTTTCTCACAGTGAACCAATGTTTTCCACTGAGATAAGCAGATTTGTTCTGTTATCATGATAGCTCATTGTTAAGATCACTCCACTAATATAAAAGTTCTGAGCCTAATATATGTATCAAAATATTATTTCTCATCAAATCAAATACTGGCTGTCAAATTAAGAACTAGCAAAATTTTAAAATGGCACATCACATACATTTCATTCCAATTATTTAGTAATTAAAAAAAAAATCCCAAATGTAAAATTGTGTGCCTCTTAACCCAGTACCCCTTCAACCCCTTTGAAGTGAAGCTATGTCTGTGTGATAACATTGCCGAGTGCTGAGCCAGTTTGCTGGCGTGCGGCAGGTCTCACCTGCGGGATATCTGCGACCGCTCGGTGCTGCGGCTCTTCGAGTCGGCCGATGTGAACGGGGGCGTCCTCCCCGGGGCAGGCATCGGTGTCATGGCACCCTCCATGTGGGACCAGGACCAGTCGTACTTCAGTGAGCCCGAGTTTGACTCAGAGTACCAGCATCAACATATACACAAGTCAAAGGTAGGGAGAGAATAAACTTCTATTGTTTATTATTACAGTCCAATTTTCATAGAAAGGGCCTTTTAAAAGTTATGAATATGTGTTTTTGTAAAAAAATTTATAATATCCTACTATGTTATTAATTAGTCTTATTTAATTATATTGATATTAGCTATCAAACTGTTACTACGGCAGGTCACATTACCTGACTTATGAATATGTGAAAGTAGATCTACTAACTTTTCCAACTACCTTATAAGGCCCTTTCTATGAAAATTTAACTCTGATACAGGAACAAACATATTTAGTGTTATTAGATATGTTCAATTTGAGAGATTTAAAATTAAAATTAGGCACCTTTTTTAAAAAAAAAAAAATTCAACTTTTAAGAAAGCTATTTTAAATTGGTGAATCCAACGCATCTTCTCTGATTACTGATCTTTGACAGCTGCACTGCCTTATATAGAAACAGAAAATGGGAATTGGGAGTGGTTTGAAAATTGCAAATGTCTTTTTTATTTCAAACTTATGTTTTCAGCTTCCAAATACATTTCCATTTTAAAGTCGCTTTGCTTCAAAAATTAATTTAGATCAACAAATGTTTCATCAATATTTCATTATTGCTTTGATTAAAAAAAAAATTATCACCTTTTCATTTAAATTTATTGGTTGGAAAAGTCTTGCTAACCTAAGTATTTCCCTAATTTTTTTATGATTTCCCCCCTCGTTGAAATAACTTTCATCTACCTATACTTACTTATGAGTGCACTTTGGCATCTCCAGCCTATAGAGTGATGATAATGGTATATTATTTTTGAGATGAGTAGATAGATATTAAATCATCAAAGTTTGTTTTGTAATCAAATTTGAAAGTGCCTTTTCTATATCTGCTAGGTTGTAGTTTTAAAACGCTAACATATTTAACAGAAATAGCCATAGGTATTAAATTAAACTAAAATCTCTAATAGATTCATTATTATGACATAGGAAACCTTATTTATACCTATCATATGTTTTAATTCAGGTTTATTAGGAGAGTTGTTGAAAGCTTTTAATTAGTGATGGAAAAGAGCACAAGTTAATTCCAGTATTCTATAGTTTTTTTATAATTACCATGTATTTTTTGCCAAAATAAATAAAATATTGCTTCAGTGGATACATTTGACTAACTTTTTCTCTTTATTTACAAAGGTTATCATCAAATTTTCTTATGTTTATGACAAATATGTAAGAACTATTAATATTAGAATGTGTTTGAAAACAGAATAAATGTATCTACGATCAATGGTATTCAACCTGAAATCCGCGTACCCCAGGAAGTGTGAGACATTTTTGGGGGGTACATACTGTAAAATTTAATAAAACTGTAAATAAATGTAAATGTGTGCTATAGGAATGTGTTAAAACCACTTTTGCAATTTGAGGTGATATCGAGACGCGAATATGAAAAAAAAATGACGCGAGAACGAGACAATAAAACTTCCTTCGAAAGTAAAAAAATGTAAATTATTATGACAGGGAATTCAGGGTTCGAATCTCAGTTGGGTGTACTGAGGGTGGTTTTTCCTAAAAAAAAACTAAAAAAAACTTACCCCTCTCATTACACGCAAATGTGGATATGTTTCCTTTAAATTCTACCTTCCTCACCCTTAAAACATTAGCGTAATTAGTACATATGCAAACAACCCAAATGGTTATTGAGATTCGGGGCTTAAGAGAACAATCTGATTTCAAACGTGATAAAAATTAAATTGTTCATCGACTTTCAGGTTTAAAGTTCGAATCACAATCTTTACAGTTGACACTGCTGGTAATTATTCGGCAACTATTATATTTCTTCTTTGTGTCCCCTAAAGCCACATATCCTCTTTATCCTCCTCTCATACAACACTCCGATGTTATTGATCGCACCAAAGGGAGACCTGGCATGCTAGAAGAAAGAGAGAGAGAAACAGAGAACAAAGAAAGAACAACATTAACAGAAGGAAAGAGAGGGATATAACAGGAACATGGAGGTGTGTAGTCAAGAGAAAAAGATGAGAGAAAGATTAGGCGGTGAAACAAATAGAAGGGGAGAGTTATATGCCTGAATAGAGAAAGAGGGTACAAAGAGAAACAAGCACTTTAATAACTTTCTTTTTCGACTTTGTGTTTGCATTAATCTTCACCAAAACAACATAAATCTTAGCTTAACAAAGTTCAACAACTGAACTTCACAAATTCCATTAAGTATCTTTTACCCGTTTATTACAATATTCTTCTTTGGCAACTTTAATTTTTTTTTTTCAATTCATTATTTTAAATTATTTCACAGAAATACTTAAAATATATAAACCTTTGATTCCGAATAGTTTTTTTATTATTATTATTTTAAATTTGGCTTTAAATGCACATTTTTTAAAACAATTTTTCAATTGTGTAAAACTGTTAAAAGATATTTAACTGTCCAGCTATTTAGATAATTAAAATGTGAGTTTTGAATCAGTTGAATTTTTCAGTACTCTTTTAACTTGCCTAGTTTATTAGCACTTGAAACTTTCAGAAAATGGTGTATTCTGAACTTTTTTTTATCTTATATAATCAATTTTCCTTTGAAGTATTTATGAGTATTTTAAATATAAACCTCCTTAATAATGGCACCTTAACACGCCTGACCAGGGCAGTCTTGTTGTTTTGCTAGACTATATACAAATTAGCTTAAATAAATCAATAATGCTCCCTTATTGTGAGGAATAAGCCAATCGCATTTAAATTCATAAATGTATTTGTAAGGTTTTATTAAAGATACCCTAGAACTGCTAATAAACTTTGTGTTGATACAAGATAAACACCTTTTTTTTTTTAAAAAAAAAGCAATTAAAAATAGTATAAATAAATACTGATGATTTCTAGTAGAATGAAACCTAGGTTGGGCGGTACCGATAGATTTTCTTCAAAGGCAACCATTACCTCTTTGCCCTATGTCAGCAATGTAAAGTGTGAACTGTGTTATTCTTTTAATTGTAAAATCCATATTGTGTTCCTCCCTTTTATATGTTTCTATCCACCTTTCCTGGACCTTCTTCCAAATATAATACAATTACCTCATAAAACAAAAAGAGATTTCCCTTATAGAGAAATACCATTGTGAAAGATTGAAGAGAAAAAATAATCGTTATTTAACTCAGAATTCTACAGCAGTATTTTCCAAATTTTTGTCACTCGCATACCCCTCTCAGGTATGGCCTAACCAAAGTACCCCTTAAAGTGCTTCATAAAAAAAATTAAGCAAATACCTGCTTTCTTGTAAAGTATAAACAGTTGTTCCTAATTTTAACAAACATCTAGTGATAAGCCAAACAAAAATGTGACAGGGAAAGAAAGGTTTATAAAATCCATCACATCATGTCAAATCTGGGTTACTTTGTCGACCAAATTTATTATTATTTTTTTTAGTAAAACTCACCAGTACATCACATACTCTCTAATATCCCCAGCACACCTATGGGGGTACACGTAGCCCAGTTTGGCAAACGCTACTCTGGAATTTTTTTCATATTTAAATTATATATATATATATATATTTTTTAGCCTCTCTCAAATATTATATGTACCTACTTGTATCATATAATTGGTCATTCTTAATCTGTTACTTAAGAAAATAAATGAAGGAATATAGGACCAATGGCCAGTAATAATAATTATTTATATAATAATATCAATAAAAACCTAAAACTTTTGAACTTTCAAGGGCGATTTTGAGGTACTTATCAATTAAATATTCATTGTTAATCATATTTTAGTGGCACCCAGGAAAGTAGAATCAACTCCACAAAATGATTACTGTTTGGATCTAGTAAGAACTTCCAGGTCTGCCAAGTTACTCATAAATAGTTAAAATTAACCACATTTTATGGTGAGCATTAGTTATTAATGACATATAAAAAGGAAATAAATTTTGTTATGATAATGAAAGAACATGTTTATTTCGATCGTGATATATACACAGATTCGACTTGCAAATTAGATGACACAACTCAAATGAAGTTTATTCCTATGGGCTTGATTTCATTTTTAGATAATTAAATCATGAATAAAACAAAATAAAAATAAGGCTTTCATACATTAACTATGGCAAAGTGTTCACACATTCTGTTTTACAAATCTAAGCGTCTTCTTCAAAACAAAATGTTTTTAATTATTTTGTTATTTGGGGCTCATCATCCGCAATATTTACCCACTATGCAAAATAGTTTCATTCAATGCCATCAAATATCTCCTTAAAAATATAATGAGACACCTTTAGCACAGGACCAACCAGAAATTGCTCAGTGACAAAACTTTGGCATATCGAGCCAGAGATTCCAGGTTCAATTCCGTTGTCAACATATATTTGAAGAATATTTATTTAGTACGTAATCCATACCTTATGTTAATTTTAATATATTATTTGTAGACTAATAAAATGCACAGAATATGAAAAAGATCTTTACTTCAATCCATTTACAGTTTCTTACATTATTCAGAAGGAAAAAAAGTTTAACACACATAATAATTTTTATATAAATATTTATTTACTTTCGTATATTACATCTTAAGTGTTTTTTGGTTCCTATTTTTAATTTTTTTCATAATATTTAATTTGAAATTCTTTTAATGAATAATATTGTGCTTTAATTTACTATGAGACTCCAGTATACCTCTTTTGTACTCACACTAATAACAAAATAGACTGACAATTGAACAAATTTAAATTTAGCGATATATGTTTCTATTCAGTATGATACTGTATTTTAACATAATTTAGATTAATTTCACAAGATTAGTATTGAAACATAATACCTGGGTTCGATTTTCATTTATATCTATAATTTACTAACACCTATTTTTTTTAATGCAATTAAATATCAAATTTAACAAATTTTCTAAACGGCACATAATCTGAAACACATTTTATCATAATGTAAGTGTATACAATATATCCACACATTGATTAACAAATAAATAACAATAATTATTTAATGGATCTTCTTGATATGATAGTTGTGAATTTAAACCTAAAGTCCTCACATAAATCAAATTAAGCTCTTTAGCCATTTTATTTTAGAGTGATATTTTTGAAAATACCCTCATTAAAGTTTATTGCTTAGAAATTTAAAAAAAAATCAAAGATGATTTACTTTTAAAGTTCATTTTAATGCAAAATTGTATGGCTTTTCTATAATATTAAGAAATATTGTCATGTGACAAGTTTCTCTGTACTTTACTTTCTCCTCTAATCCACTCGCCTACCTTACTTAGGCATAACCTATTTTAATAAACAGCTCTTTCAAAAAACAAAGACAATTTATGAGTACCTATACAAACAAATATGCGTAGGTCCAAACTCTTTATTTACGAAACTACCTCTCATTCTATATCTATAACATTTCTTTTGACATTCGGCAAACACTTGAAATTTGAGACCCTAACACATTATTTTGGTCTTGCTTTTAACGAGCAAGTGATCCCTAACAAAGAACAAATCTCAATATTAAAAAAAAAAAATTTACATTAGTCAATCACTGTCTCATGTTTATGGATCACTAGATGTGACTCTTTCGCTGTTGGTCTAATTGAAACTAGTTCGTGTTTTCGACACTAAGCATTTCTTGAGTGTTCCTCTCGTTATTTCGTTCAGAACCTACGACACTCTTGGTGCGCTGGCACAAACAATGCTCCAGAGTACAGTTTTTTGGGTGTCACCCTCCATGAGATGACCTCAACCTTCTTAAAAGGTTCAGGGGCGCATCCAGAACAGACGTTCATGACCTGTTTCACCTCATCCTCCGCAGGCTCTCTAGGATAGTCCTTATTTTCTTGCTCGGGGACCTCTGATGACTGCAGCACCTGTTGATTGAAGTCGCCCCCTAACAGTCTGATACCCCCCAAGTAATCGTCGGTGAGATAAGGTGTCCCAGCAAGTCCTAGGAGGATACCTCTTTTTGTCTGTGTTTTCTTGCTATCCTCTTCACTACCCAATGAGACCATCTCTTTTTCCAATGCACCTTTTTCGTCGCTAAGTTTAGTCTCATCCATGTTTGACCGCTTCTTCGCCGATGACTTTTGTGATGGTGCGGCTGTCACCACTGTTGTAGGACGTTTCATGAGCTCCAAGGTGGTCATATTGTTGCTCCTCTTGATGAGGATATGTTCGTCGCCCTGGTCATCCAAAATATCAAGGAACTTGGGCTCTGCTGTGGTCGTCTTCTGGTTGGTGGAAGACTCCTTCTCATTCCTCTTGAACAGCTTGTGTTGTTGGAAAAGCTGTGCCGCAGCCAGGAGGGACGGGGACAATGTGGGCACGAGCTGTGGGAACTGAGGAGCCACCGCATTTGTCAACACGCCGTTGGGCACAAGCTGCGCGAATTGAGGTAGTCTGGCATTCGCTAACACACCGTTGGGCCCGAGCTGTGTTCGTCCAAGTTGCGCTTGGATGTTGAGGTTAGAAACCAGCTGGTTGCCCACCAGGAAGGGGTTGGGGGGGAAGGGAGAAGGGGCCGGAGTGGTGGCGGAGGGGGGCACGCTATTTGCAGGGGTAACCGCGTGGTGGTGGCCATGGTGGTGCTTATGGTCCTTGTGGGCCTTGCCCGGATAGAGTGCCGCGGAGTAAAGATGCAGCAGGGTGATCTCACCCAGCATCCCGCCAGAGCCGGTGGGGGTGCCCGGTCCCTCCAGGAAACCACCGCCGAACTGTCTCTGCTCCTGCCCCGTGATGGGGATACCACCTCCCGGGATGACATAACCCACAAGCTGTGGATACAATAGTCACACAGTGTTATCAGTCTTATTTTAAAATGTTATTTTATGAATTTAATGCGATTTGCACTTTCCCAACACATAATCATATTATTACACCACTGACCAAACTAACCTATATTATCTGGGTAGTGGGATAACTCAAATGGACCACACTTACATCTAGCCCATATGGGCAAAGATTTTTGATTAATAAATTAAATTTGTACTTAAAATTATTATAGCAAACTACATAAAGCTAATTCAAGACTAGGGTTCACTTTCTGCCCCTATACCCCCAAATTCTTGACATGTGTAATTTACCAGCTGAAGTTAAAAAAAAAAGGTAACAGTTGCTTGTTCCTCCTCACCCTGTTGTGGAATCCTCTACCGATGCGTTCTCCATTGACCCACGCCTGCCACTCGCCAGTGCGTCCATTCCAAGACTGGCATGAGTGATACCAGCGGTTGAGCCTCAAGGGGTAGTTGAGACGGTAGAAGGTGTGGCCCGACACCGATAGACTGAAGTAGCTGCTACGTGCGGTGTTGGACACCCATGAGTAGATGGCACGCGCCTGGCTTGGTACTATCAACATATCAACACTTATAGACAATCTATTTGAAAAGTCTATAAAACACAATAATTCAGCCTCATGTTATTGTTTTGTAAATAAATAATTATTATTATTTAGCACCGCTTCTTACTGCTTGTTCAGGCTTTACGCTTCTGTACTAATTACTCTAATGGTTTTAGGGATTTGGAAGGCTATATTAATAGTAAATGTACCCGCATTTGTGTGGTGGGAAAGTGGGAAAACCATTTAGGGGGGAAAAAAACCTCAGTACACCTGACCGAGATTCGAATCTCGATCTCTCTGTCATCAGCAGTATATCCTACTGCAAGAGTAGCGTGTTAGACCATGTGGCCACCAAAGTGGATTATTGTAACTAAATTTTTTTTTTATTTAGCACCGCGTCTTACTACCCGTTCAGGTTATACGCTTAAGTACTAATTATGCTGATGGATCAGGAATTGGGAAGGTTGAACCACCCCCAGTTCACCCGACCGAGATTTGACCCTCGATCTCCCTGTTCTTGGCAGTCGAGCTCAACACGACTAGACTAGCGCGTTAGCTAACTACACCACCGAGGCGGGTTAGATGAAATAAAACATTTAAGTAGTGTGATTTTTTTTAAACTCATATGAGCTATCTACATGTTTGGAATAATAATAGGAGAGGTATAATCTGGAGGAAATTTAAGAAATTTACCCTCATTTGCACGGAGGGAGAGTGGGAAACTATTAATGAAAAACCACCTCAACACACCCAGACAGGATTTGAACTCAGGCCTTCCTAACATTGAAAAACCATAAAAGACGAGTCTGATGCCCTATACTGTGTGCCCACTAACGCAATCGCAGGAATCAGTGTCCATCTAAAAACTTTCTTATTAAAATAAGCTCAAGGTAAATTTAAAACCTACAAGTTAAATTAGGGGGTGGTTTGAGAGTAATTGTTACTAACCTGCATACGAGAAGAGGGGATGATCATTGGAGTGGTTGTAGAACTTGCTCCAGGTGCACAGAGTAAACTCTGTCAGGTCAGGCACGGCCACTTTGTACTGGATATACTGAAACAAACAATAGGATGTCCATGAACATACAAGCGTTTTATTCATATGGTGTGGAATTACTGGCAAATAAAAACACCTCTGCCTTTTAAAATAGTTTTGGCTACATTGCTGCACCAAGGAAACACTTTGCAGAAAATATATGCTTAAACAATTTTTAATATCATTATTAATTTTACCCACTCCAGTGGCCGAATGGTCTAAGGCGTCACTCTCGTGTTAGACTGGCCTGATGATGACAGGGAGATCGGGATTTGAATATCGTTTGGGTCTAGTGGTTTTTCCTAAATGGTTTCCCATTCTCTTTCCACGCAAATGTATGTAGATTACCTCTGAAACCCCATTAGAGTAATTATCATACATGCTAATAGCCTGGACAGGTAGTAAGATGCGATGATTAAAAGAAAATCATATTTTACATTAATATTGTTATCATAATCATCACCATGACAATTTTGTTTAGCACAAAGGTTAGTAACAGCTTAAACTAATGGCTAGGGATGAGGAAAGTTGTTTATAATAATTGCACCCATATTAGTATGAAGAGGGGGATATAGGGAAACCACAATGATGAGTCACATATGAAAAGCCATCTCCAAGTGCCCCGAGGACAATATTCGATCTCTCTTGTAACCTAAAACACATTCTATTGTGAGAATGATGTCTCAGATTGTGGGCCAGTTTCATAGCCAGAATTAGTACGCCTAAAGTGCGGCGCTATATTAAATACAAAACGACACCTACCAAAACTCTCTTTCTCTAGGTCTCTCTGGTCTAGGTAGGTGTCATCTTATATTTAGTAGGCCTATAAGGCCACACTTGAGGCGTACTTAGTCTGAATATAAAACTGATTCTATGTTATCACAGGTGCAAGTAAATATTCATAAATGTCTACTGTTGAAGAATGGGATTAAACTAATTATATATATAGATATATATATATATATATATTAGTTTTTATTGATAATCTGGAAAGGGGTAAAAATACAAACCAGTAAAGCTAGACACATTAATCGATAAAACAGTGTAAAAGTAATTTATTATGGTAAAATTTATGTTTTCAGCCAATAAATGGAAACGAAAAGTTTTGATTTATTTAGTATTGAACAAATAATGCTTAAACCATTATTAAAGAGATCCATATTTTATGAGAACAGTGTTTTATCAGCAGTTGGCACTAGTTTTATTTTATTCAATTTTATTTTATATCCCACCATTCATTTAAATTGATACTAAGAATTTATAAGGTAATATATTTTTTAAAGTTATTTTATTTAGTGTTCAAGGACGATGTATTCATTTTGCGTCCCATCGTTAAAGTGCGGCCGAAGGGAGCGAAAGTATCTTTACAGTTTTTATAGAATTGGCACATTTTTTGGCCAAAATAAATCAAATATTTCTCCACTAGCAAAATAGAGTTTAGTTTTCTACACATGCTAATATCAGCAGATCTTGAATATCTGTCAAGAGTGTCCTGGAATTTTGTCAAAAACTTTTTAAATAATCGCTGAGATGTGCTGCTTTTAAAAATCCCACAATATTTAGGAAATAGTTTGATATTTTAAAATATTGCTCACACAAAATATAGGCGAAAGGTATTGATTGACATGTTCCTGCCCAGTTAAAAAAAAATCTTTCCTCTAGAGGTCATGTTTACAGGCTCACAACAGAAAACTTTGAGATAACATTGTACTACTCTTTTAGTGGGTTTTATGTATCGTTGCTGGTTTTTTTTTAATTTGAAGTCACCACCAAGAATTTCCCTTAAAAGTAAAAGAGGAAACGAAAAAGAAAATAAAGAGAATAGTGGTAGGACTAATATACTTTTCGCCAAAAAAAGAAACCGAAAATACATTTTTTACCTACCCTTATTGCTTCATTTACTAGCTCAGGGCAGCTTCCCATGTGTAATTATTGCTTTGATATTTTTATCCTCTCTTCAAACTATCGTAGGTGCATTTCCTCTAATGTTCCCTCCTTGGCCCTTACCTTTGGATTGAGTCATTAATAACCATAGTGTTATGTGTACTTAATAAACATTATATGCATTTATCTACAC
Source organism: Timema bartmani (assembly GCA_902151455.1). NCBI lineage: Eukaryota > Metazoa > Arthropoda > Insecta > Phasmatodea > Timematidae > Timema > Timema bartmani. The sequence goes on along the minus strand of CABFWB010000170.1, from coordinate 156,372 downwards.
TATTTGAGTAGAAACAAAGAATGTGAGGGAATGTGCTCACATTTGCTAGGAGGGAGAGTGGGAAATCATTTGGCCACTAAAACGGGTTTGATTATTATTATTCTAACAGTCTGGTGAAGAGGCTATGGGGAGATATTGGGTAATCCATTGGAGGTTTGTAATCGTAAAAAGATTGATAGCTCCTGCTCTCTGGCCTGGAGTTAGTAAAGTCCCTCACTATCACCTTCATCATCTCTCTCTTCCTTCATTTGTCTCTGATAGCCGATACTGGCACTGTAGCCTGCTGAAAACGTTCCCTTTAATCACCAGACCAACCCTCCCTCAAACCCCCTCCCCCTTTCCAACTGCTCCATCATCATTGTCCTGAGGGCAGCTGCTAATTGGCTCGTGTGGGAAGTAAAGATACAACTGCGAGAACAATGCTGAGCTCTCCAGTTTTCCCCCTTCCTTCTCTCCCCTCTAGAGAGTGGTGGAGAGCTGGGAGTTGGTGCCCAACCTCAGGCACGTGGGCAACTACAGGGGCGCCTCTCCAAAGACAAAGCCAATAATTAGGATTGTTTCCCCCCTTTATTAAGAGAATAACTGCACATAAGCCTCTGCCATGGTCAGTGTGTTGATATTCCATCATTGAATTTCAATATTCAAATTTTCGTAGGAAGTCCCTTATTTTACAGCTAGAAAAGTTACTAGATCTACTTTCACATACGTCAAGTCATGTGATGTGTATCTGTCATTTTTTATAGAAAAAATCAACACCTATTAAATAATACTTAATATAGTAAAATGCAATCCATGTTGACTGCAAAAACTGTGTATTTGGTTCGAAATCCGATTAAAATTGTTCTCCCAACACTGTGCTAATTTGGGGAAAGTACAGGCTATTCGCAGCTCACACAAAGTCCCTGGAGATAGTAGTCCCACTATCGTTAAGGCACTTGTAAAAAACGATTTATGCACGCTTACACACACACACACACATATACACACACATACATATATATATGGTGAAAAGTTATTACTTCCTAGGCAATGAGTTTTCCCAATTCAGTCTGCTTCAATTTGAGAATGTCAGCTAGTATGCCTCTTAAAGGGTAATTTGGGGGCTATCAAATCGCAGAATGTTGCCTGCCGCACTAGGAAATTTAGAACAATCAGAAACGCTTTAGTTACAATAACGCTCATTAAGGGGCCCGCCACCTGGATCATTGAAACACATTGCGGACTTTCAGCCGTCGCTCAGTATTTAAATAGTGGTTTATTGTTTCAAAATATGGCTAAGCCCAAAATTAAGTTGAAATATTCCATACATACCTTACATTTTGAGCTGAATGAATTCAATGCAATTTACTCTAATTCTATGGTTAAGTTTAAGGGTATAGGAAACTATATCTAGCTTTCCTTAAATGCATTCAATTGCTACCATGACCACAACAGAAAAGTTGGCTATTTGAGGATCAATTTGTGGTGTTGAAGCATCATAGCTGCGATTCCTATAAGAAGTGTCACAGTTTCCACAGTTTGAGGCACCCCTTAGTAAATTTGTATAGAGCAGTGGTTCCCAAAATTTCACTAGTTGTGTATTTCTTTTGGGGCCATGGTCTAACGGACGTAACTTTTCCAGCTTATCATTAAAAATGGGAAACAAAATATCGGCCATTGTGTGTACACATTCCAAATTTTAATAAAGCCTTAATCTTTTTGTGTGGCCTCATGGCCTAATGCGAGGGCCCGCAAACTTTTCAGAACGAAGGAGTCCTTTTACCAGAAAAAATGCATTCTGGAACCCTCATAAAAATGTTTACACTAATATTATGAAAATTCACTAAGAGCATTTGAACTTTACAAGTATAAAATTATAAAACAAACAGAACACATCTCATGTTCTTGCTTCGCCTTTGGCAAACGTCCTTTATTGAAATTTGAAAGAAATTGGCAAGGCTAAATACTGATGCTATTTTCTAGTGTGAAAAACAAATAAAGAATATTCTAAAATTTCCATACACAGAGACTGAGAGGACTATGGCATAGCGCGGTATTGGAAAAATATATGGCTTGAATTCAAAAACTGACCCAGGACATAGGCTGGAAACAATAATGGTTTTTAAAAAAACACATGTAGTATGCATCTGTCACTTTTGATAGATAAAATCAAAATCGATAAAATAAAACTAATGATGTAGTAAAATATTATTTAGGCTGCCGGCAAAAAATGTATTCATGTATACTTATTCTCCCACCAGAACTCTACAATAGTGCTTAAACTATTTTTGCATGCCTAGTATTTTAATTGAGTCATGAATACCTCTGTTTAGGTAGTGAAAGAGACATAAAAAATACATTAAATACCCGGTTTGTTTAAGTTTGTAGACACCCAGCTTTGGCTATGATCCATATTAGTTTTTTTTCTCAGAGGTTTTAATGTTATTTTAAATATATATACACTCTGTCGGTAGCATCCCTTGCTATGGTTGAGGGGATAAAGGGGCGGATAGTGGGGGTTCCCGGTTCCCCAAACTAACGCGGCTCGCCTCGCATATTACCGCTGTGAAGCATTACTTCCTCTTAAAAGCCTCTTCCTTCTATTTACTCTCCTGATACGCTCGTGAAAGGTTTTCCTCGCTTTTAAACATTCCCTTACCCCCTAGAGAGAAAGAGAGAGAGAGAGACGTGTAAAGTAACTTGAGGTTCCTCCTCCGTGCTGTTTTTTTTTAAGGATGTCCCTCGAAGATGTGTTGGTTTTCGAAGCACCCAGTGGTTCAACAAGTCTTTGAAGTTAGGTCCACCAGGATACAAGGCCTCACACTTGATTGACAATTTTACTAAATAATGTTTATGATACCTTTATGTATGATTTGGGCACGTTTATTTACAGAGAAAAAAATAGACTATATATATATATAGTATATCTAGTATATATACATATATACATAGAGAGAGAGAGAGAGAGCAAAAGAGTATATACATATATATTTAGCACCCCATTTTACTACCTGTTCGGTTTATATATAAAAAGCTAAGGACCAGCTTCGGTGGCCGCGTGGTCTAGCGCGCTAATCTCGTGTTGGAAAAGACTGCCGAATACGTAGAAAATAGGGCTTGATCCCGGTTGGGTGCGGGTGGTTTTTTCCTAAATGGTTTTCCACTCTTCTTCCACGCAAATGTGGGTGCAATTCCTCTCAATTAAAACTTTTCTAATCCCTAAACCATTAGTGTAATTAGTACGTAGGAGTATTAAGGCGCGGTGCTAAAAAATAAATAAAAAATAAGCTAGGGATGAGGAAGGTTAAATTTAGAAGACGTGTAGCCGCACTTGCGAGGAGAAAGTGGTAAACCATTTACGACAAAAATACCCTCAGTACACTCAACCGAGATTCAAACCCCTCTATCTCCCCGTAATCGGCGGACCCGTTGCAAGAATGACTCCCTCTAGATCAAAGGTATTCAATAATATGCATAAATGGGTTTTTTAACTTTATAAATTTTTTTTTCAAAGCTTTGTAACTGGTGAATCCGGAATTTTAATCGAACCGAACAAATAATCGAAGTAAAGTCGAAGTTTTCGAAACTTCACACACCCTTAGTTAAAACCGTCCCGTATTCATCATTAGCTTTGAAAACAATATTTTGTAACTATGACCAGGGGCGGCCCGATGTAAAATATGCGCACGGACGGGATTTTTTTTGTCGCCCTTCTTATATTAACGGGGGATAATATAGTTCATTCGCCATAGGAGTGGTGGTAACTAACAGCTAGCAAAAGTTCCCAGATTATACTTTCATGTATCCATTCGCCAAATCAAACGATCCGCAAAACTATATAATTATTGATTTGTTGTCACTTTTGGCACTTTCGTGACTTTGACAAAAAAAAAAGTTTTTACCACCGTGTCTTACTACCCGTTCGGGTTATACACACATGTACTAATTAATCTAATGGTTTTAGGAAATAGGAAGGTTAATTAATAGGAAGTGTACCTGCATTTGTATGGAGGGAAAGTGGAAAACAATTATGGAAAAACCACTCTCAATACACCCGACCGAAATTCAAACCTCGATCTCCCCGTTATTGGCAGTCTAGTCTACTGCGATTGTAGCGCGTTAGACCACGCGGCCACCAAAGCGGGTAAAAAAAAAGTTATGTTCGTACCTATCAAAAAGTGAACAATTGTTATGCTTAGCAACTTCACTACTACGCCCAGGATACGTTAGGTTTGAGGATTATTTTCCTATCATTCCTATGTTACGTTAGCTTAGATTGGTTCTCTATTTGACCCCCCTACCCTTTCTCTTCCTCAAGCTTGGGCCCCGGGAAGCTGCCCTTGGCAATTACTATCGTGGTGGATTCACTTAACCTATCAAAGGGAAAACATTGTCAGGGTGGATGGATATAGAAGTCACTCTCATGTTAGGCCTGGTGACGGGAAGATCGGGGATCGAATCCCTGTCGGGCATACTGAATTTTTTTAAACAAATTATTTCATTACTCTTCTTTCGCGCATGTGCGGGTACATTTCTTCTCAAATGTACCTTATCCCTATCCAATTAACTTAATTAATGTGTGCCTATAATCCTAACAGACTGGCTAGTTGGTGTCGCATGTATCATTACTACTTGTATGTAATTCAAGTTCGGGCTTTGAACATATTTTTTTATGAAATACAAACGCCCAAGTTGTTATGCATTCCATTCGACACGACTGCTTTGCGGGACTACTATACGCTACCCCTCAACTTTCAAGACTAGTGGCTTAGACCTCATACCACACTGATTCTCAACCAGAGAGTTTCGCGGTTCCGCGAGAATTTGCAAATCTTGCTTTTTTATTATTTTGTCCATAAAGTTTGTACACTGTTGAAATATGTTAAGAGGACTATTGTATCCAAAGAATACGAAGAGAATATTACTGGTAATGATGTTAAAAGTGAGGTTAGTTAGAATATTGATAAGCCACAAGTCAAAAGGCCTGCGCAAATCAACACGGGATCAAGAGATGGACGTGGAAAGGGACTCGAGAATTCACGGCGGGGGAAAAAATTGGCGAGATTGAGCGTGGTCATATCAAACGCGAAGCGATTTGCGGTAGTTCAAGGAAGTATTAGTGTGTGTGCATATAAATAAAATAAATAAGTCAAAAGAAGAGTTTAGAAACTATGGATGAACCTAGGACCTTTTATAATCTTACAAATCGATTGTGGTTGAAAAGGGCTCTGGTCTGAAGCGACACACCCTCCATACACTGGACTTGTTGTTGATGGGGAGGTTGGTGTTCTTTTCCTGGTCGAGTGGTGGTGTATGGGCGTGGGGGCAAGGGCGAATCACGGGCCTGTTGCCGAGGAGGGGATTGGTTTTCTTAAGGCACCTTCAAGGGATATGATTATGCAACACCACCGTTTGCAACCAACAGCCAAAACGACTAGCGGGACGCGGGAAAACATTGCTCGCAACAGATCACGCGGGACGACGCTGCAGTCTCGCGTTCGCCAGTAAAATACGCGGGATTTATTAGCCCCGGTTAGTGCTCTCCTATATCCCGTAATTATATTGTTATTTCACGCAAATTTCGCTCCCACGTTGGTGTACGCTGGCCTTCAAACGTATCAGTAATTATTACTGATTAACCCTACAGGTTTATACATATGTTTTGTAATCCACTCCTGTCGAACCTAATATGTGTCAGCCAAGTAGAGGTTTCCCGAGATTTTACCAAATAAGTCAAAGGTTCCTTCAAACAAAAAAGGGTTGGGAATCCCTACCTTAGAGGGCCAAACTTGTTTATCCAAGTATCTTGGATTCTAAGAGCAAGAGCCTTTTTACCAGCACTTTATTATTATTATTATTATTATTATTATTATTATTATTAGCATCGCCTCTTACTATCCGTTCGAGTTGTACACACTTACGCTAATGTGTAATGGTAGGGTGGTTGTGAGATGAAATGGAGGACCTACAGTTTAACGTGGGATCCTGTGGAGGCCTAGCATTCCTCACATTCACAAGTTGTGATTAATACACGTCTTGTCAGAGGTGAAGGAAGGGTTTGACAATCGGATACATCTGTGCCGGGACCGAGGGTTGAACCCCAGACCCCCAGCACAGAAGTCTGGTACCTTACCCCTAGACCGCCAGGTCACCTACCAGCACTAAAGAATGAGTCCTAGATGTTATTACAATTTAGTAGACCTACTATATAAAATAAATTGGTTAGTTGTACATTAATCTCACCACACCTTATCTCTTTCAGGTCAATTCTAATGTTATCCTCCCATCTGCGTCTAGGTCTTCTCAATGGTCTCTTCTCATTTGGTTTGTCAATCAATATCCTGAACATTATTATTATATTATCTATCCCATTCACGCTGCATGTCTTGCCCACCGTAATCTAAGAGATTTGATTATATTAACATTGTCTTTGGTGAGTACAGGGTATGTAACTCATCACTATGTGACCTCCTCCACTCCCCAGTAACCTCATTCCTTTTTTCATCAAAGATCTTCCTAAGCACCTTGTTTTCGAACGTCCTAAAGTTGTCTTCGTCGTGTAAGCTGAGAGACCATATTTCACACCCATAGAGAACAACCGATAACAGCTTTGTTTATTCTAAAATTTGTATTTTTGAAACGTTTATCCAATCTTCCATATGTTAGAGAATCATTATATATAAATAATACGTTATATTAGGTAGCGCCCATTCCTATAAATATCTCGACAAATAGAACAAGCTTCATAATTTCTTGTCTTGCGCAGTGAGTAGTACTTGGCGGCGCGCCTCACGGCCCAGTGGGTAACTGAATATTTGCGTTGAAGTAACAATGCTAATGCGTTCGTGTTTTGTAAGAGAACATACAGTACACTCCGCGGTAACACTCAAGTTAATGTCGTGCTCTTGAAATTCGAATCTGAAAGCGTAACAAACGAGAAGAAAGCTGGCTTGGTCCACCCGCCGCAAAGTAACGGCGTTAAAAAAAAACGTATGGGTGTGCAAATTAGATTGTCTTTTTTCCACCTTATCTCCTCCCTATCTGTTCGGTTTGTGCACATGTATTTTGATTTTAATCACTAATACTATACACACCAACAAAAATATAATCCCCACATTATTTAAACGGCTGCCTTTAGTTATAACTAGCAATCTCGCACGGCATTGCCCATGACCCACTGTGGTATAAGAATTATATAAGCCCGTATATGGTATTCGTATCTCTTAAACGTAATTCTAAACCAGATAAAAAATGTTTTCTTCAAAAATTTGTTAAAAAATAGCCTAATTAAAAAGCTAGTAAGAATTTAAAAATCCGGCCTTGAGGTGCATTCGGACCCCCTTCCGTCCACCTCTGTTAAAAACTTCAGATCTCTGAGTGCCGTAGATTTGGCTGGGCATCGCACACACACACACACACACACACAGACAAACACTCCCTTTTATTATTATAGATTATAGATAAGGGCCCGTGTTTTGATAAAAATTTATCCTTTTTTTTTGTCATACATCACATACATTGCTCATGTGCACATAAATTCCTTTCATGAACCCCTGGTTGCTTAAACGTATTTTTAAAGGTAATTTTGGATTTTTTAGGTCATCTTTTTTTGTTTTGCGTAGTTTTTTAGCGATTTTTTTAGTCATTTTTAGGCATTTTAGAGTGATTTTAAGGCATTCGTTTTGAATAAGTATGTTTTTAAATACTATCGATATTTTATAAATGCTCAAACATAAATTTTTTAACACACTGTTGTCTGATTGAGAATATAATGTAGGCAATGAGCTTTGTATTCTCTTTGCTTGTTTGGTTGTAAAATACACATTCCTGGGGAGACTGCAACTAAAGTCTGTTCAGCGTAGGAGTTGTTTTCTGAAAGGCCATTTCCCTACCAGAAATCTATTATATAGTAGGATTTTGGTAGGAAAAAAGACCTTTCAGAGAGTAATTCCTACCGTGAATGCAGTATAAGCTTGTTTGATTAAGTCATGTGCATTAATTATATTCAGAACCCTGGTTATCATTAAACTTCAAATAGCTTCTAAAGGCATTTAATATTCACACAATTTCCAGCGGTTTAGAGTATGCCCTCGAGTTCCCGCCCCTCCCCCACCCCCATTACTAATACTAAAATGTCAACCTTGATATGGCCTCAACAAACAAACAATTTTTTTTTTTAATATCTCAAATAAAATAAAGAGTGAAACTATCCATGCTAATGGATATCATATTAAATGCCAATAATATGACACTCTTAAATAACCTTAGTTTTAAAAAAAGTAATTGCTTTCCTTGACTATAATTTGAGCCATAGACGTCTCCATTTTAAACGAACATTTGGGAATAGGGAAGGCTGAATTTAGAGTAAGTGAATCCGCACTTGCGTGGAGGGAGGATGGAAACCCATTTATGGACCCCCCCAAGTTCACCCGACCGAGATTCGAAACATGATCTCCCCGTTCTCGGCAGTCAAGCTCAATATGATCTAAACGTATTAATCTCAACCGTTTTTTTAATATCTGTCTTGAGCATATAAGTATTATTTTGATGATAAACTTTTTAAATGAAGAGAAAAAGTTTTCACTTAATTCCAGGACACCTTAAACAGATATTCAACATCTTGTTAAGAAAGATTTAACCCTTATGTTTCTACTGGAGAATTTTTTTTTTCATTATTATTTTTTTGCTATAAAAACTGCCAAAATACTGCCCTTTACTCGCACTCTCCTCTACCTTAGTTATTTTCTTTAGTTTTCACGCCTCGTCCATTCATTACCCGTATTTCTCAACCTGTGGTGATTTCTCAAGCTTTGTCCAGTTGTTTATTTGTGTCGTTTAGTTGGAGGACCGCGCCCTCTTTAGGTCTTTATAGATTTCCGAGTCTATTGTATTTGGGTGCCGCAATTAAGGAGGGGATTGGCTGATATTTCCGGTCCCAGGGATGGACAGGACGTGACTCCCTACATTTGGTTTTTTAGCACCGCGTTTTAAAAAAATTGTTATCCGGTCGAGCTATATGCATATGTAGACTACTAACTACGTTAGTTTGTCAGGAAGGAGGAAAGTTATATTTAGAGGAAGTGTACCCGCATTTGCGTGGAGGGAAAGTGGAAAACCATTTAGTGAAAACCCTCTTTCAGTACATCCGACTGTGATCGAACGACGATCTCATCATCGGCAGTCTACTCTATTACGAGAGTAGCGTCTTGAACCGCGTCTTACCACCCAGCTTGGCGAGGGTAGGGGTAATGAGTGCAGGGTTTAGGGGAAATGGAAGAGCTTCGTAAGCGGCTTCGCCTGAAAGAAAAGTGCGGTCGCCTTCCCCAGGGAAAATTTTTAAGCTTTTTGATGACTCTAGAATCTATTTGAAGAGAGTTTTTAATTTTTCTGAACCACTTTTACAATAGTTTTTATATATATAAATATATATTGTACACTCCGTTAACCCTGAAAGGTAACAGCAGTCTTACCCTTGATGGATTACTTACACTATGACCTTTTCTTATAGGTTTAAGAATAGTTATTTAAAAAAACCGGACGTGAGAAGTGGGAAGGAACTTTTGTTTTTTTAAATGTGTTCTGGCCACCCCTGTCTTATTATCGCTTTATTCCAAATTTATCGAACTTTCTCCAGTCGACCCCTCCCGCGTCTGGGGCCCATTGTTTGGTCCAGCCCGAGCATTGTTTAGCCTTGAAAGAGCTGTGAAAAAGAGGCACTTCCTACTTGAGAACTACCATTATCTCCCCTGACCGGCGTCGTTAGTTCCAAGTGCGGCCACCAGAGGCATATTGAATCCGCCCTGTGAAGGTGCTCGGTATTAGAAAAGCTTTTGGTTTGACCGACTTCTTTAGCTCAGTCGATAGCGCGACTGCAGAACTAGTTTTGAAAAGTTTAAACGTTATTTTGTTAACCCTTAGAATTCTATTGATTAACAAACTTTTGTTGTAAAACGAACCTTTTTTTGGACCTTCCTTAGCAATTTCATTGTTATAAAAATAAATTTTACATATTTATTGAAGCCCATTTGAGTTTCACTAATAAGTTTAAAAAAAGTATGTTTATAACTTAAACTTGTATATACACATAAATATTAAAATAGATCCCAACAATGTTTATTTCAGAACAAAAGTTTGTTAGGCCTAAGAATGGTTTCCCAACAATAAATAAATAGAATGTAAAAAATAGTTTAAAGCCCACGTAAACAACCGGGTTCGTTTCCCGGCGTAGCAACAAAAATGTATCATTTGTAAAATATTTGAGTTTTCTCCTTTTCACAGTGCTGGCGTGGAGACTGGCTGTTGTGCCTGTTCAAGGATTAAGTTATTTCTTAATTGATGTGCCGAGCATGGGTTTTTTTTTCCCCTGAGACTAAACGCTAAGTAACTTTAGTAAAAATTAAACGATCTTGTGACGTATGCAATTTTTTTTAATGATCACATTATGTAAATATACTAAGTGAATTTCTTACTCTTTTTTTTCAAAAACAATTATTATTTTGGAATATATCATATAGTCCTAGTCAGTGATTTGGATTCCATGTTGCAGCTTCTTATTGATAAGATTCCAGGAATTCTAATTTTAATTCGTTACTCCAGACATTTCATCAATAAGCAATATATTTCAATATTTTCCAACCCACACCGGTGGCCACGTGCTCTAGCGCTTCTCTTACAGTAGACTGGACTGCCGATTACGGGGAGATCGGGGTTCGAATCTCGGTCGGGTGTACTTTTTTCTAAAATGGTTTTCCACTTTCCCTCCATGTAATTGCGGTTACACTTCCTCTAAATATAACCTTCCTAATCCCTAAAACCATTAGCGTAATTTAGTACATAGGTGTATAAACACGAACGGGTAGTAAGATATGGTGCTATAAAAATATATATATTTTCAAGATAAATTATGACAACACTCATGGGGTAAATTACAAAATATTCGTGTAAACCAGTAGGTCCGGTAAATAATAATTAACTCATACTTTTGAATATAATACTTCAAGAGTATTTTTTATCGGGTGACCTGGGGGTCTAGGGGGTAATGTGTCAGACTTCTATGCTGGGGGTCCGGGGTTCAATCCTCGGTCCCGGCACAGATTTATCTGATTGCCAAACCCTTCCTTCACCTCTGACAAGACGTGTATTAATCACNTAATAATAATAATATTTTACTGTCTAGTTCTATGTACTAATTACTGTCCTACGGTACGGTACGTCTTATAATATTTATCAATATTCTCAATAACGTCACTTCTAATATCATCACCGGCACTCTTCTCTTCTCTCATCTTCTTCGGGTACATTAGTTCTCCTGACATATGTTCACACTGTCCAAAAATTATGGGCGGACCAATAAAAAGCAAGCTTTTGCAAATTCTCTCGGGCCCCTGGCTGTGAGTCACTACACTGGAGACTAGAACACATCTAATGCTCGCCATTGTTTATAGTTTCCTCGTAAATCCCTTGTGCACACGTGGTCCGAAGGGGGGTAGGGGGTGGGGCTCGTTATAAGTAAGACTTGACTCATAGATTCGATGCCGTAAACCAGTTTATAGGGCCACAGTTTTAATGGATTGATTGGTCGGCCCTGAAAGGAGCATTTATTAACTCTAAACCGTTTGCTGACCGAACTTGTAACTAACTATACCAGGGTAAGGAGATGCCGGGACAGTAGGAATCTATTTTCTGGGTATCCCTGTTTACTTGATTATATAGAGAGTGTATTATGTTTATGAAAATGTTTGGCCTAAAGATTACGGTGGATCTTGGAAGATTTATGTGTCCCTGAAACCAAAAAAGTGTCTTACGATTCTGTGTGTCACTTGGGCTACAGCTGAAATAGTTTATGATGGGTTTCGTTCAAACTTGATTTTAAATGGTATATGGCCTTGCCTTGGGGCATTTAAAAAAAAATATTCTAGTCTTCAAATTAAGGTTAGTTTATTGATTACTAATTTTTTTTAATTCGAAATTTTCATCTAGAACGACCTTCACATTTGAGTTTAAAATGTATATCTGGGAAGTGTTGGAGATGACAAATGGCACTATTCTTATTTTAGGGAGATGGGGCGAATGTTTAGGGGCTATTTAATGATTGCTTGAATATTGGAAAATTGGAAATCTTTCAAAAATAGCTTTAGCATTTTTTATTTGAAATTGGTATCTGGGGATTTTTTCTACATGCTGAGTAAAAATATGTTAATTTTTAAAAATAAATAATCATTTGAGGGTGTTTACTGATAACAGATTTTTGAATTTTTTTGTTACAAAATATAATAAGACTATGAGAAAATATGTAAAATTTTGTAGAATTTTTTATTTATTATTTTATCAATGGTTCTTTGATGTGATGTACATGGTGACAAAGGCTTTTTGGTGACTAAGAGGTCGGGGCTAGAATCCCAGTAGAGTATTCTGACATTAATTTTTGTTCTGAATGGTAACCCACTCTCACTCTATCTCTTATCTTGAATGCAGGTACCCTTTCTATATGGTGTCGTTTTTATCTCCATCCCAATAGTTTAAATATGTGAATAATTCGGACGAGTGGTAGGTCGTGATATGCAGGTACAAAGTATAGTTGGCTCGTTATAGAAAGTATCTTGGCGGAAAACTACTATTTACTTATCTTCTTTCATGTGTATTCGTAGGCTGTGGTACAGCGGTTGAAAAACTCTGCATTAGAGCAAAGGTGTTCATGAATGTTCCAGTTAAGGCGGGAGTGTAGGGAACGCGAGAAAAGGCCGGTGTTTTGGTAGTTTTTATAGCCAAACATTTGTTTGGCAAAATTAAACTAAATATTGCCCCAGTAGAAACATAAGAGTTTAATTTTCTCCACAGGATGATATCGACAGCTGTTAAATATATGTCATGAGCAAAGTGACATCAGATGATAAACTATTTAGTTAAAGAGAAAATGTATCATTGAATTCCAAGATACTTTTCACATAATTATATTCAAGGAATATTGAGGTTATCATGTGAAGAAAATTAAACTCTACGGTTCTACTAGAACAATATTTGATTTATTTTGGTCAAAAATTTTGATCAAAAAACATCAAAACCCTTTTTCTCTTGTACTTTACATCCCCGCCTTAAGGCCCTTGGCCCTGTCGAGTGCAAGTCAAAAACCTATTTTGTGAGATGGTGGGCGGGAGGGTAAAAGTCATGGCGTGGCTTCACAACCGACTAAAGTATCCTTCCGCGCCAACAAGAACAGATGGATCACGGAAACCGTAGATGGTGCTAGCTACCGGTCAGGTCTTGCGGGAAAATCACATGTTTGGAAATATCAGTTTTCTAGAGAACGAGTGAAATTTTTATGGTAATACTAGCGGACCCGACAGACGTTGTCCTGCCCGAACGTTGGTTTTTCGTTTGGGTGGCATAATTGATCTCGATAATAAAACAAATAGGCCTACTATGTGATCATCACAATTACAAACTCACAATGAACTCCAATTAGTGAGTAACACAAATATTACAAATTCAGTGTTTGTCAAAACAACATACAAAATAAAACATCTTTTCATTTTTGAATGAATATTGGGGGTTGGTGGTGGGGGGGTGACATTTTGAGGTTACATGTTCT
>CABFWB010000170.1:124454-139869 GCA_902151455.1 Timema bartmani | reverse complement strand
CCCCCCCCCTCCCCCGCCCCAACCTTCCTTGCCCCCTCCCCCTTTTTTTTTGTAATATTAACTTATACAGTCTGATTTTCATAAGAAAACTGCTATTCAAAAACTGGAAATGCCACATTGGTGGGGAGGGGGGGTGAGGGTAAGGTTGGGGGAGGGGGGGGTGAATTATAATTGTATTTATATTCTTGGTCCGTTTAATTAGTAATGTACCTGCTTCGGTGGCCCCGTGGTCTAACCCTCTACTCTCGTAGTAGATTAGACTACCGATGACGGGGAGGTCGAGGTTCGAATCTCGGTCGGGTGTACTGAGGCTGGTTTTACCAAAATGGTTTTCCACCTTACTAATCCTTAAAACCATTAGCGTAATTAGTACAGAAGTTTTTTATAGCAACTTTTTTTTGGTCAAAACAAATCAAATACCGTACTGCTTCAGTACAAACAAAATAGTTTCATTTTCTTCATATGGTAATATCAACAATTCTTAAATATATGTCAAGGGTGTCTTGGAATTTAATGAAGTTTTCTCTTAATTTAGAAAGTTTCTCTTCTAAATGTTTCTATGCTCATGAGTTATGACAGATATTCAACAACTGTTGATATCACAATGTGAAGAAAATTAAAATCTTATGTTTTTACCGAAGCAATATTTGATTAATTTTGACCAAAAAAAGTTTTTCTATAAAGACTGGAAAAACACTTACCTTTTCTGGCGTTTCCTGTATCGCCACCTTAAAAAATCTCCCTCGTATGCAGACAAGGAAACACTTGTATGTGCCTTAGTTTAAAAAACAACATCTTAGTGTTATTTGATCCTTGAAGTTTTCTGCAGTGTCACAATCCTGTTTCGTCGATCTTTCACTCGGTCAACGAAGACCCGGTATAAAAAAAAAGCTCTAAATTAATAATTGGTTTCGATATCATCTTGCTAATTTAAAAGAGCTTAAAATTACCCAGCTATATGGTAGACAATTTACTTTCGTATCAAGGTCATCACTCAAAAGACCTTCGCCTTGAAAAGACAGCAAGTGAGTCGGCACGTTTCCACCGCGACAAAAATTACCTCTGGTTGGTGAAAATAATAAATGAAAGAGAACCTCCTTAGCTCTTTCTCATCTTTCCTCCCTATTCCCCCTTCGCTACTTGTAGAAAGTTGTGTTTCTCCATTGAGACATAAATTATTGCTGTGACACTAGTTCTCGAAAATAAGATACGTGACCACACGAGTCACGCTCTTATTAGATATTATAAGTGGTCAATGTAACCTCCCCTTTTAATAATTGTAATAATTTACCCGCTTCGGTGTTCGTGTGGTTTGACGCGCTACTCTAGGGGAGTTCCGAGGATCGAATCTCGGTTGGGTGTTACATACACTCTCCCTACACGCAAATGTGGGTACACTTCCTATAAATATAACCTTCCTAATCCATAAAACCACTAACGAAATTAGTACTTAAGCGTATAACCCGAACGGTTAGTTAGACGCGGCGCTTTAAAAAAAAAGTATTCATTGAAGTAGGCTTTATAGCATAGATAAAACCCTCATTTCATTGGAAGCGCTAGAGCTGACAGCTAGAAAAATATTAGATCTACTTTCACGTATTCATACGTTAATTCATGTTATCTCTATTCTCCAGAAATCAATTTTGATAGATATAATCAATATTTATTAAATAACATTAGTAAAATGTTATCAATTTTGTTTGTGTTTTGTAAAAAAGCCCTTGCTATGAAAATTGGACTGTACTTTCCGCTTACGACTTAAAATTGACGGCACTTGCTATACAAATAACCTTTTGAAGCAAATAAAAAAAAAGTAGAACAGCCAGCATTGACAAGCAAAGTCGTATTATTTATTTTAAATCTGTCAAAACCGAGAAAGAGCTCTAGAAAGACAGAAACCACATAAATTTTATATATGCACTTTCACCATTTCATTTTAATCTAGTCTTAGAGCATGTTATTAGGGCAATTCAAGATAATAGAGAAGGGTTGACATTAAACGGAACAATGCAGTTATTATGTTGTGCAGATGATTTATCTTTGTTGGCAATAGTAACGAAGGTGTGGCGATAAATGTAGACATTTTACTGGAGGCTGTTAGGGAAATAGGTTTAAAAGTGAACACTAAAAAGTCTAATAGTTAATTAATATATGATCACACAGATTGGGGACGATAATTTAGCGCTTACTTCGAGCAACATTTCATTTGACAGGGTTAAATAGTTTAAATATTTAATAACAATTTTAAATAGCAATAACGATATTATATTGGAAACTAGGAAAAGAATACAGTCGGGAAATGCATGCTATGCAGTAAGTCAGTAAGTTGTTGATATCTTGCCTGCTTTCAAGTAATGTAATACTCAGAATATATTAAACAATATTATTATCAGCACTGCGTCTTACTACCCGTTTGAGTTATACGCACTTACGCTAATGTGTAATGGTAGGGTGATTGTGAGATGAAATGGAGGACTTAAAGTTTAACGTAGGATCCGAACCACGGTGGAGGCCTGGCATTCCACACATTAACAAGTTGTGATTAATACACGTCTTGTCAGAGGTGAAGGAAGGGTTTGGCAATCAGATAAATCTGTGCCGGGACCGAGGATTGAGCCCCGCACCTCCAGCACAGAAATCTGACACCTTACCCCTAGACCGCCAGGTGACCTAACAAAACAATAATTTTACCGGTTATTCTATTTGGTGTGAAACATGGTCTCCTACCTTACGTGACGAAAACAAATTTAAGCGTGTTTGAAAACAAAGTTCTCAGGAAGATATGTGGTACCTAAAAGGGATTGGCTTATTGGGGAGTGGAGGAGGTCACATAATGATGAATTACTTAACCTGTACTCATCACAAGATATTGTTAGGATGATCAAGTTTCGTAGATTACGGTGGGCAGGATATGCAGCGTGAATGGGAATATCTAGAACATTGTTCAGGGTACCGACTGGTAAACCCAATGTCAAGAGACCATTGGAAAGACCTAGACAGAGATGGGAGGATGACATTAGAATGGACCCGAAAGAAATATGGTGTAATGAGGTGAATTGGATGGAACTATCTCTAAATAGGGACAGGTGGTGCACTTTTGTAGGTGTGGAAACGAGTCTTCGAGTTCCTAATGCCATGGAGTAAGTAAGTAAGAAAATATCAACAAAGTCCACTACTGATTTAACGGTTCGGCCTTCAATTAACCTCGAAAGACGAGTTATTTATATAAGTTTAGGTGTAGCCTGGTTTACTATTTACAAATTATATAGTATTTACAATTAAGGTGGGAATGTAGAAAACAAGGGTTCAGTTGAGGGCAGTGTTTTTTGTAGTTTTTATATCAAAACTTTTTTTTTGCCAAAATAAATAAAATACTGCTCCAATAGACTCATAGAATTTAATTTTCTTCACATGGTGATATCAACAGTTGTTGAATATCTTTCATAGCGGCATTAGATGAGAAACTTTTTTTAAATCAAGAGTAAAAGTTATCATAGAGAAAGAGTCATCATCAAACTCCAGAACACCCTTGACAGATATTCAACAATCATTAGTACAATTACTACACATTCATATATTCACGTAATTAACACATGATCCTCCACTGGTCCAGTCTAGCACAACCAGCCCCCAAACGACTGTCTGGCCACGTGACTGACCCTTGCCGGCCGAGTGATCTCACTTTCACATTCCCGCTACAGGGGTGGGTAATCTCACTGCAATCGCAGAAATGTCTGACTAACGCGATTTATTGCATAAACCATAACTTATATATGTTACCGTTAAAGTAATAAATTAGTTACTAAGCATAATGACCGGCTATTTTTCCAAAGTAACCGATATAAGTGGTAAATGTGATTAAATGCATGCAGTTTATTATTTTAAGCGGTAATTTTTACAAAACAACAAAACCTTTTTTGGCTGAAGTGATAAATTATAGTATCCTAAAGGTTAGGATGGGTTAGGTTAGATTAGATTGTGTTAAGTTAAACGAACGTACTCCATATCAAGATAACACTACACGTCCGCACTCATTGAAAGATGGACCTCAACTGATATGCACAACAGACGCTATGTATGACTCAGACATGTTCAAACTTGCACAAACGTGAGAGTTATCACTTTAACCGGAGGGTGTTGGTTATTATTATACATAAGAACATGTTAATGTGAATAATTTGACTGCAACATGAAAAATTTATCACATTCACCGGAACTGTTGGCTTCTATACGTAAAATAATGTGATTATGTATACTAACCTGATTTATCTAACAGTAACATATATAAGTACTTTATATTCCCTTTCATTACGGTGGTATAAAAGATGACACAAGCTAAGGCCGTTATTTTTGCAATTCTTACTTCTTTTTTTCCCCCAAAAAACAAATATAAATTAGACACACGTTTAGTTTAATTTTTTACAAGTTGTAATATCGACAGCTTTTGAATATTTGTCTTTTAGTGACGTTTGAAACGAAACTTTTTTTAAGTCTTACTACCCGTTTGGGTTATACGCTTATGTACTAATTCCGCTGATGGTTTTAGGGATTATGAAGATTATATTTATAGGAAGTGCACCCGTATTTACGTGGAGGGAGAGTGGAAAACCATTTGGGGGGGAAAAACTCGGTACACCCGACTGAGATTCGATCTGAGATTTGATCTCCCCGGCATTGGCAGTCTAGGCTACTGCGAGAGTAACGCGTTAGACTACGCTACCACCAAACCGGGTCCTAAACTTTTTTAAGGTGGAGGAAAATAAAATTATGTCTAAATGCCACTTTGACGCGCTTCGGTGGTCGAATGCTGTAAACTCTAAAAGATGTCACCCTCGCAATTAGAAAGACTGAACTGTGGATGATGGGCGTTCGGGTGCACTGAGGGCTGTTTTCCTACTCTTCTTCCTACGCAAAAGGTGGATGCACCTCCACTGAATTAAATCTTCGTCATCCCTAAGACATTAACATAATCAGTGCGAATGTGGATAGCCCAAACGTGTAGTAAGATGCGGTGCTAAAAAAAAATATTTCACTATGCTCATAATAAATATTTTAAAATATATTACTATCTGTAGTAAATCAAACTAACCGTTTGTACTGAAGAGATAGTTTATTTATGTTGACCAAAACCTGTTTTCTTTAAAAAAAAAACTCTATAGATACCGACCTTAATTCACGTTCCCTTCCACCCCACCTTAAGAGGTACGCCCATGTTGCGGGTTATGGTTGTTTTGTTAGAGTCGAATAAGTAATAAGCCTTTAAAGCATTGTTTCTTGAAATTTTGGCGATGGGGGACCATCGGTAGTAGGGGAGTTGTGGGGTATTAAAGTTATTTAAGGGGAAGAAAAATGTTTTTAAGGCAATTCCATTCTACGACTATTAACTACAAGAAATCCATGGTGAGCGAACTATATCGACCGAGCGGCCGCCACCGTTAGCGATGATACTGCCATCTTTTTGCGGATAGATAATGTCATTTGTACAGCAAAACGAGCCGCTACTCTGGCAGTCAATCTCAGTTTTCCATACCGAAGCAGCTACTTCTTTATTCACTTAGCTCCTCATTTGTCCTACCGGGACTGAGTTTGACCCCTTTCTAAACCCAGTGCTTCACTTATACATTTAAGAAGTGCTTGTGAATCGAACCCGACATCATTGTATCTGTAGCCAGTAACTCTGACCACTAGACCACAGAGACTGTTATAAATACAATTAATTTATTATATTGAATGTTGAAAACAAATATAATATAATTATATTGAATTAGCGAGTAAAAGTTTTTTTAATTATTTTTAACATTCTAAGCCCCATTTTATTTTAATACGTAATTGTTCAGATTTGTTGACTAAAAGATTGGTACAGATTTCCTTTTCTTTGTGACTTGTGTCTACCAAGGAAAATAAATACAGCATAATATGAAGTCCTAAGAAGAGTAAATTTGTTGAAAAGAGGACAATTTTGAATGAGCTTAATCGGTGCAAAGCAAACTAGATCGGGCACATCCTTAGAAGGAACCGTCTTCCGAGCGACGTCATAGTAGACAAGGTCGAGATAAAGAAGCGCTCAGGAAGGAGGAGGATTCAAATACTAGATGACTTTAAGGAAAGAAGAAAATTCTGGTAGATAAAGGAGGTAGAGGACAAAACGCATTGGCGGTAGAAGTTCACCGACAAAAGGGGATGGACCTGTCGTAATACAGAACACCAAATAGTAATGATTGCATGGTTATTCAATAATATATAATCTTTAGCGTTTAAAATTTTTGTATCAAACAAATGAGCAACTTTAATGAAAAAGTAGCGACTCCGACCTAGAAAACTGAGACTAACTACTTTTTAAACATAGGTTCTTACTACCCATTCGGGCTATACGCATATTATGTAATAATTACACCAATGGACTAAGGATTAGGAAGGTTTTATTAAGAGGAAGTGCACCCCATTTGCGTGGAGGGAGAGTGGAAAGCCATTTATGAAAATATCTGAGTGCACCCGACCGGGATCGAACCCCGATCTTTCAGTCTTCAAAATTCTAGTCCATCACGATAATAGCGCGTTAGACCACGCGGCCAACGAAACGGGTTTTGACTACCTAAGAGCTCGCGTTGCTGACATCACACACCCTTTATCTGTGGAAGTTGGCACAACTTTCGCGGACAGGCGGTGGCTATTTGGTCGATATGGCTTGATTGTGGGCTCGCTTAATGGCGTTCTTTTTATGTGATTATTTTTTTTTTAATTAGTATTTATTATGACACTTCCTGGAACCCTGTGGATCACTTAACAGGCCGCCACGGAGAAACACTCCTTTATAAGTAGCTTATTGTTGAATTTAATAGCTGTGTGTGTTTGTAACAATGTACCGGAGAGTCTAATCTTTGTGTAAATGGCCTGCAACAACAACAGATGATTCGACAACTGCCGCAATAGACACCGCCAACTTTCTCCGCTAGAAAGAATTCTTCTGTTCCTTTGCTAGATTGTGTGTGTCCGCCGTTAACGCTTGGTTTATTTTTATAGCCGTGTGCTTGTTTTCACCCTTATAACACGGTGGCTACACGGTCTGAAGTGATATACTCGCAATAGACTCTTTAGCAGGAAGTTGAACTGAAATATATATCGGTTCTGTTTCTTGTTCAGATTATCCAAACACAATTTAAGGTTCCAGCTCTGGTTCCAGTTAGAGAAAAATAAAATGTTCATGTTATTTCCATTCTAATTTGTTTAGTAGTCATGTTACCATTATAAAAAATTTAGTTGGAAACATGTTTTTTTAAATACAACAAAATAAAAGTTATTTATATAAAAAATAAAAAAATACCCTGACAAAAAATCCTGAGAATAGGGAAAATAGAGTATTTCGAAATAAAAGGGCATAAAATGCAATTATAGAAAAATAATTACGAATATATAAATTTAGAACCTTTAAGAACCGGTAAGAACTTTTATGAACCTAAAAATATATCTATTCGAATTCCGATTATGGTTCTTAAGCAATTTATTTTAATAGTTCTGGTTCTGGTTCTTTGAAATAAATGTTAATTTCGGTGACCATTTCTGATTTTTTGTTCGACTGCGCCCTAGTGCACACGGTAGGAATTCAAATCTCGACCGGGTACGTTAAAAAGGAAGAGGAGGGGGACAAGGGGCTAGATATGTGATTTATCAATTTGGTTTTCCGATCCTCTCTAGACACTTATGCGGGTGAACTTCCTGTAAACTACCCTCATCATCTGTACCACTTGAAACTCTTGAACTAAACTTTTTTTTTTTTAGCGCAGCGCTGGACTACCCTTTCGGGCTATACGCATATGCACTGATTACACCAATGGGTTAGAGATAAGAAAGGTTGAATTTAGAGGAAGTGTATCATCATTTGTTTGGTGGGAGAGCGAAAAACCACTTATGTAAAATCACCCTCAGTACACTCGACTGAGATCGAACCCCGATCTCACTGGCATCGGCAGTCTAGTCTACTGCGAGAGTAACTTCTTAGACCCTGCGGCCACCGAACCTGGTTTGAGCTAAATCTTCTACTATAATAATTTGTTAAACCTTTATCGTTAACTTAATTTTTAACATCATTCCTGTTTTTTTTTCACTTGTGCATTTTAGTAGCAAGGTTATTAATAATTTAACCAAAGAGGCAGAAATTGAGAAGGTAGGTTTAGGAAAATCGCGCCCGAATTTGCTTGAAGAGATAATAAAAAAAACTGTCATAATAGATCAACAGGTTATAAACCAACCCCGAAGTTAATCCGGCCAGGATTCAAACTGCAACCTGGCCGTCACCGAAGATCAAATCTATTTCAAGTTTGACGCACCACACCTCCTGACTACTGGTACTAATAATATCAATCTAGAGCTACGTTGGTGGGAGGTATTGATTTAAGAAAATCTCCGGTTAGACTTTAGTAGCTTTTTTTTACGCTAAATGTTAAATTAATGGGCTTGGGTTTGGTCGTTGTCATGTTTGTCATAGAATTAATTCGGTATAGGTCTCTACTGGCACGTGCAGGCAGGCATTACTTGCGCACATATAAAAACACTTAGTCCAAGTTTGTTTGAATATTTATAAGACTTTCATTATATTTAGCCAGAACAGTTACCCAGATCGATTGAACCAACTCTGATATTTATCTAAAATAAAAATAAAATACTTCGCCCAGTTACAGACTAGTGGTCTTGGAGGTCGTTTAAAGTAGGAGTAGGGGACGTGAGTTTAAGGCCAATGTTTTTGCAATTTTTAAAGCAAAACTTTTTTTTGCCAAAATAAATCAAATATTGGTTCTATACAAACAACAGTTGTTGAATGAATATCTCTCAAGGGTAACCTGTGATTTAACTACAACTTTTTTAATGCATTTAAAAAGTTTGTTAGATAATGTTGTTATGCTCATGACAAATACTCAACAACTGTTGATATAACCATGTGAAGAAAATTAAACTCTATACTTTTGCTACCAATGACGAGTGGATCTGGGTCCAAATTCCTGTAGACTGCGCTAAAGGTGTTTCCCCCCCTCCTCATTTTCACTGAATGGGAAAAGTTGTCTCGAGATGACTTGACCTTCCCTAACAATTTGCAAGGTAAAGGTTGGGTGACGTATCTTGGACCCCTTCGTGCGACCCAAAAGTTCGTTTCTCGCCAAACTCTCTGGTAAATACGTTACGGACGTCCGGCTTTAGAACAGCACGCAAGTCTGGTAAACTGTGGATTACAAAGATCCTCGAATCGCCAAGATATTGGATAGGTTTGATATTCGTAAAATTTCACTAAACGTATCTTGATTTCAAAGCCTTGGCTTGAAATCACAATTTCAAGTAATTGATTTGAGTTATTATGAGTGTTGTAAAATTTAACAAAAAGCACAAACTTGTATAGTTATAATAAAATTACTCAAAAAGTGATTTTTTATAAAATAATAGATATGACCAATAAAATAGCATTTGTCAGTGGGCACAAAGCCTTTAAATAACATGTTTTTTAGTATAATTTTTAATATTTTCACTTTAAAATAAAATTATTTTACATATTTTAAAGATTCAAGAATTTGAATTTGGATTCGAAATTCAAAAGGATTAGGATTTTTTTTGTGTTTTTTTAAAAGAAACTAGTCTGATTGTGACTGTTAAAAATTAATGTTCATGGTCCTTCTTGACAAATACCTTCTTAGTCCACGCGTGATAAAAGTAGCTCAGTGGATTGCTCACATGCATGAATGTTGTCGTGACAGACAGTTTCTGCGGGGAAATGTAGTTTAATATACTTGTACCAAATTCCAGACGAATATATGTACTATCTGTGTTTCGTGTTATTATTTGTGTACTTTCCCCCACTCCCCCTATTTACTAATTTTAAGGGAACTTGAGTCTAGTTTTAAACTCCTAATCGGCAAATATGATCTTAAGGTGGAATGGAAAGAAACCTGGGATAAAGTAAGTATTTTTATAGGTTTTTTTTAACAAATAATATGTTTTGCCCTCCCAAAAAATATATTGCTTCAGTAGATACGTTAATTAAATTTTCTGCTCATGGTAATCTCAAGCGTTTTTTTAAAAATATTTGTTAAGAACACAAGCGACATTGTGAACAGAAACTTTTTAAATGAGGAAAAAATCATGTTTAAACTCCGTATTGCCCTTAACGATTACTCAAAAACATAATATAGTAAGACGCGGTGAGATGGAGGATCACCACGTTGAAGTTAAGCCCAATGGTGGACCACAGGGGGCTCTGGGAGAAAGGGTGTGTTTGAAAGCGATGCAAGAAATCAATATTTTCAGACAATTATATTTTGT
Organism: Timema bartmani; assembly: GCA_902151455.1. Taxonomy (NCBI): domain Eukaryota; kingdom Metazoa; phylum Arthropoda; class Insecta; order Phasmatodea; family Timematidae; genus Timema; species Timema bartmani. Next base: position 129,567 of record CABFWB010000170.1, on the reverse strand, counting down.
GACTATAAATACAAAACAAAAATTAATTATTAAATTGAAATCATATGATTTCAATCAACTAGAAAGTAATAGTTTTTTTTATTATTTGTAACATTCTAAGCCTAATAAATTTTAAGATGGATTAAATAGCATAGCTATTATATTTGATAGTTACGATTATAGCCGCATCTAAATATCATTTTCTTTAAATTTAAAATGGACACCTGGACACGGGAATCGAATCCGGAACCCTTGGCTTAAAATTTGAGTGAAGAATGTCCCTGGGCACGGGACGACTCCTGGATATATCTCGGTGGCTAGACCACTAGCGTACTAAGCCAAAGGTCCTGGGTTTGATTCTCGTGTCCAGGTGTCATTTTTTAATTTAAAGACCAATAATTGTTGATAAATTATTTTTCATATTTGTTGACTTAAAGTTGGAACAGATTTCCTTTTATATTTAACTTGTGTCTAGCGAGAAAAAAATGAAGCATATAGGATGGATGTATTGCATTTCAAATTTTTGTTTTATATACCGTATGTGATCAATATTTTTTAATTCATTATTATTAAACTTCCTGTGATCCAATAGACCACTTGATAGGCCACCTCGGACAGCTAGTGGTCCGAGGACCACACTTTGAGAAACGCTGACCTACGTCCTATTTGAACGACCTCCTTTTCTTTAATCATGGATGTGTCAGGGGGATATAGTGCTGGACAAATCGTCACTAAGATATATTTGTTTTGCATACCCTGCGGTAACATTATTATTATTATTATTATTATTATTATTATTATTATTATTATTATTATTATTATTATTAGCACCGCGTCTTACTACCCGTTAGAGTTACGCACTTACGCTAATGTGTAATGGTAGGGTGATTGTGAGATGAAATGGAGGACCTTACAGTTTAACGTGGGATCCGAACCACGGTGGAGGCCTGGCATTCCTCACATTCACAAGTTGTGATTAATACACGTCTTGTCAGATGTGAAGGAAGAGTTTGGCAATCCGTTAAATCTATGCCGGGACCGAGGATTGAACCCCGGACCCCCAGCACAGAAGTCTGACACCTTACCCCTAGACCACCAGGTCACCCAACTTAAAATTGAATCTCTTTTTGGATTTAGAAACTGTTCTTTCTTGAACGGTGAAAGTGTCTATTTTATCATAGCTGTCGTGTGTTTACGGACACTTTACAGGCTTGGTTGGTTAGCGTTGGGGACTAGTCTTAACCAGCACTTCTTTTACCAGGACTCTTAACCTGAAACATCCGTAGAGAATGAGAAGGCTGTATCCTGATTACGAACAAGTAAAAGAGCAACTCGTGGGAATTCATACGCGAGGGTGGTGACACGGGTGGAAGGGGTTACTGACAGCACCCACCGGCCACCGGGGCTTTCCTCCTGACCAAGCTTACCCTAACCTAACTTAGACTTACAATGCCTAACCTAGAAATACTCTTGTATGTAATTTAGTTGAATCAAGACGGACGAGACTGAAATAACGTACGACTGCTGGGCCCCCGCGCGCCGCCCCTATTATTAAATTTGGGGTGGGATGGAATAGAAACATGGCGTGTCCGCATTTTGGACACCTCCTCATATGTCGAAAATCTCATGTTCGCAATCTGAACTGCTTGGAGTCAGGAGGCCAATTCTGGGAAAAGGGGACAATCACATTTCTAGCAACCAGATGGTTTAATATTTCAAATTAAGAATGTACAGACAAACTCTATAGTACCTTGATGAGGTTAATTAGCTCTTAAATGAGTTCATTAAGACCTAACTTGATTCTAGAACAAACACCGTAATCAAGACCCAAAATATTTAAGTTATGCTTTGGTACAAAGGTGAATAAACCCGATTTCCCGTCAACAGGAATCGAACCAGGCACTAGTAGGCATTTGCTATTTTCATATTTACACTATTTGTTTGGGAATTAGGAAGGTTAAATTTAGAGGATAAGAACCCGCATTTGCGCGTATAAAGAGGTTTAGAATCGATTTAGAGCAAAAAAACTTTAGAATAACCGACCGGGATTCGAGCCCTAACCACCCCATCATCGGTAATCCAATCAATTGGGAAATAGTGACGCCCTTGGGCTCCACCATAATTATTCAGGCTTCGTGAGGCAATTATAGAACATTCTTTATTTATTTTTCACATTATAAAATATCATCAGTAATAAGTATTGCCAATTTTTTTTAAACCTGAATAAAGGGCATTTTCCAAAGGCGCAGCCGGATCATGTGATGTTTTCCGTTTGGTTTATACTTGTAAAATTTAACTGTCATTGTAGAATATTGAAAATATTAGTAGAAACAATTTAATGAGGGCATCAGCACGCATTATTTTCTCGGCAAGGGCTCGGTATAAAAAGGTTGGGAATCCCTGATCTAAGAGACTTGCTAAATAAATATCTGCCTTTGAAAAACAGGTATTATTGATTAGAGTTAATTAATTTTGTTTAACTAATTAAACTAAAATGTTGAATTTTGAATTTTTTGAACAGATACGCAACTAAATGTTTTTGCTTTGATTAATGATTTTTATAAGGTAGGGGGAGAGGGGGGTATTGGGAAACTAATTTATGGAACCAAGGAGGCGGTGGCCCAAAAAAAGGTTTGTGAACCGCTACTTTGGACCAAGCGATTACCGAAGCGAGTTAAAACGATGAGTAAACCTTGTGTTAAATGATATAAACTAAAACAGAAATATATTATTTAGTTCAATTATCATTATTTTTATTACTATTAGGTGTTCTTTCTAACGACAGGGCCATTCCTTCCGTCAAAGAACTTAGACCGTTAATGTTCTCTGCCTCCTTCCTCAACTACCAAAATTTTCTTCTTTCCTTCAAGTCATCCAATATTTGAATCCTCCTCCTTCCTAAGCTCCTCTTTCCCTCAACCTTTCCTTCCATGATGTCGTGTAGAAGACAGTTCCTCATAAGGATGTGTTCGATCCAGTTCGCTCTGTACCGAAGAATCACATCCAAAATGGTTCTCTTTTCACCAAATCTTCATAGGACTTCTTCATATATCCTTGTTCTTCGTATGTCCCCTTGAGCTTCTCGAGTCTTCCCCAACACCACATTTCAAAGCTCTCCAAGTATTTCTTTTCTATCTTCCTAAGAGTCCATATTTCTGCTCCATACAGCGCAATGTTCCAAATGTATTATTTCATCAGTTTCTTCCTCAGTTCCAAACTCAACTTGCTGTTTAGGATTAACCTCTTCTTTTTGAAAATTTATGTGGCCATGGCGATCCTCGACCTATTTTCCTTGGTGCAGTAGGCGTCCTTTGTCAGCAGACTTCCCAGGTACTTTAACTGCTCAATGCTTTCCAACTCCTGGTTTACAATTTTTATTTTAACCGGCTCTTCATTTTTTGTTCGATTATGCAACCTAAAACGAAATATTCTGTAAAGGATGCTCTTAACTCTCCACTCCAGTTCGTTACGCAACTTGAGCCGGCCTGGCCAATAGACAAGTTTGAACCTCTGACGTAATGAACCTAAAAGGGGTCATACATAAAAAATCACGTAACGCTTTTTTCCTACCTTTTTTTGACCCTCTCTCTCCCCCTATGTAACACCAAGGATACATTTGGCCAGACCTCCCCCCTCCCTCACTATTGTTAGGTAACTTTACATATCAAGAGTGAGTGTCATTTCATAGAGAAGCTTTTGTGACACTAAAAAAGGGACTCATATTTAAAAAAAACTCAGAATACATCTTAAATCCCTGAATATAAAAACATACTTTTTTTTTAGCGCCACGTCTTACTACCCATTCGGGTTCAATACATATGTACAAGCTACGCCAATGTGATAGGAATGAGGAAAGTTGAATATAGAGGAAGTGTACTCGCATTTGTGTGGAGGCAAAGTGAAAAACTTTCGGAAAAATCACCCTCATTACACTAGACTGGGATTGAACTCCGGTCTCCCCGTTATTTACAGTCTAGTATTTTGCGAGAGTGACGTATTAGACGTGGGATGGGAAAACTACGGCCCGTGGGCCAAATATGGCCCACTGGTATGTTCAATCTGGCCCGCGGGATAAATAATTTGAATGTGTTGCGTTGTGAAGCAGACTTTTATAGACACAACAAAACTGTATTTTTATATAACCATGTCAAAATTAAAATTTCCGAACATGAAAAATCTTGCCCCAAAAAATATATGACAGTGTTTTCATCCTCATATTCATGCGAACAATTGTTTTAAACTGTGAAACTTAGACAAAGTGATCTTAGAAACCGACTCTAACTGATGAGCATCTGTCTTCTCGTTTGAGAATCACCTTCACACAGTACAACCCAGATTATTAAAAAATGCTGTAAACTCAATTTACAGTTTCACTCATCTCACGCACCATCATATAAATCTTCTAAACGAGATTAAAAACATACAGCGTCACTAAGATTGTTATACATTCTCGATGTATTTAAACTTATTCATGTCGGTATATTATCTGAGTTAATATATTTTTTTAATTAATAGTGAATAAAAATGCATGAATGCAATCTTTATCCTGTTAAAATATTTTTTTTTCATTGGGTCTTCATTACACATGCTTTGAATATTTAAATTTAAATGTACAGCTCTGAATATATTACGTTTCAATTATTAGTAGTACACACTGAATGTGTATGAAAGTTAACCAAAATATATAATACTACATTAGGGCCCTCCGTATCCACTGATTAAATATCCGCGATCTCAGTTATCCGTGGTTTACCGCTGCCCAATTTTCTTTACTTTTAATTAAAGAAAATAAAATGTTGAAATTTCAAACCACGTGTCAAGCGAAAACCGGCCGTACTATTAGCAGCACAAACGCGCCTAATATGTAGCCTACATTACTAGACTCATAATCATCATCGGTGATTGTTGCAACAAGAATGGAGAGTAATAAGTACAATGTCGTTTACAGTACACGTTATTATGTACTTTATTTAATGTTGGTAATGTCTTACTGTGGATAATTTTATCAATTAAACTTTACCGTATTTATGTATGTTACATGAATATCACGTTATAATAATAGTGCGGTATTATCCGTGGGTTCATGTAACCGTGGTAGATCTAGGAACGTATTACCCGTGGGTATGGGGGGGGG
>CABFWB010000170.1:97322-119201 GCA_902151455.1 Timema bartmani | reverse complement strand
GGGGGGGGGGTGGGGGTGTAATAGAGTTATTACTCAATACGATCAATTTAAATCTATCCGCGTTCGTTGGTTTGAGATTAGGTATGTGGGTTTGGTGCGGTTGGAATTTGTTTTGTAAGGCACGAAATCTAGAGCTCGTTTGCAATGTAATCCGTTATGTGTAATCGGGGCTGCCACGCACCTGGTAGACAGGAAAACACAGGGATTTCTACAAAACAGATGATAAAAATACGTGAATGTTTGTGAATTAAGGGCATCTAAGCTGCAAGCCAGATTCGAACCATCGAGGAGATTTGGTAGCATTGTAAAGCCACAGCAGCTACCCTTCCTTGTTTACCTTGCAACTCACTCTTGAGTGTCTGGACCGACTTTCAACGAGAGTAGGTGTCGTGTCGATATGTAGTCACATCTAAGGATGTGGTATTGAAAGAAAAGTATCGATACTCTACTCATTTAAAGTATTTGAAGAAAAATATCGATACCGTACTAGTATCAAAAGAAAAGTATCGATAGCAGTAAGTATCAGTATCGAAATTTTAATCTGGAAAAATATTTTTTTATCAAGTAATAATTTCAACTTTTGCATAGTAATAATAATAATAATAATAATTGTATTTTCATATTTATTCAAACACCGAAAATTATAATGATATAGTATTTTAGGTCTATCACCTAAATCTTATACTTGGAAGTTATGATGAATATTATAAAAGGTTTTACCATACCAGCTTTCAGAATGTCTATGAAAATTTAGCTGATGATGAGTTATTTAATAGCTAAATATGATTAGTAATATATTTTTTCAATCTATTTTGTACTCTTCTTTTACTTTAGTTAACATTCATTCCAAGCATGAGTTGTTTATTTCGATACCGATCCGATACCATGTATAGCGAGTAACGATCATTGTTCCGCATAGAGACGGTAGACCACCACACATCGAAGAAGACTAAAAAATCGCCTGAAACAGTTCATCCACGAATACCGAATATAGAGTATGTGTGGACAGCAGGAGCAGTGGAACTGTGGGGGACTCTGAACCCCTGAAAATAATTTGCTCCTCCCTGGAATAAATCTCCCTCTTGATATATTTCAAATCCTCTGATATTATTGAATATGAAGAGCTGAAGGATAGCCTTAAATCAAACTCCAAATGACTTCTAGATGCATTCTTTTGTCAAAAATTTGCTGGAGAAGACCGCTTCAAATAACTACTATACTAGAGGCATCTGACTGGCAGAAAAAAGTCGGGGCAGGAAAATTCTAAATAGCTTCTAGATGCATGTCATTTTAAATTTTCAGGCTAGGACCCACCCTAATAGCCTAGTTTCTGAAATAATTTAATTTTCAAAATTTTGTCGGTGGAAGATCACGAAAGATTATCTTTTAGGAATACATGTCTTTCGTAAAACATTAAGGCGAGGATAACTCTAAATAGCTTCGAGAGGTATCCGAAATTTAAAAAAATTTAGGTGAGGAACACTTTAAATGGCTTATACAAAAATCTAATTTCTAAAACAATCAAGGCAAAGACTACTCATAGCTTCTAGAGTGAACCATTTTTCAAAAAATTGTTGAAGGAGGGCCACCCCAAATAGTGTATAAAAACTATCTGCTTTTTAAAAAATTGGGGAGAGCTACCACGGTTTAAAACATACATAAGATCAAATATGAATGAGAAATTATTAAATGGCTTTAAACAGAAATCTAACGTTGTAAGTAACTATTTTATTTATAATTATGACCCCTCTATGAAAATTATCTGAATCCGCACCTGCGTACTAGGATCCAGTGTAATAACAGTGGGGGGAGGGGGGACATTTTAAACTTGACAGTCAATTCAGACATTGAAACTGTACTCTGGAATTTATTTTGTATTTCTATGTTATACTTGAGGTTCACACAAACTAGACTGGATACAAACTCTGTTAAGTACTCTAGACTGCGCTTGCGTGAGAGTTCTCAACACCCATTTAGATACGAAAGAACAGTAGGATTTTCCAGAAGTTTGGTTACTTTGTGCGGCTATAAATTGGACTGAACCACAGGGCATTCACTATTAATAGGTTGACTTGCCATTAGTACTGTGTTTTTTTTTATAGAGAGAGGACTGATTTTTGGGGTGATGTCCTATTTCCCTAAAGAACAGGCTGAAGTACAGCCACATGTACTGTTTTTTAACCAAGTACTTATAAAACTACTTATTTTTTTAAGTAAAAGAAAATTATATTTCTAATTGAAAAGTGTATGGGACTTCTACAATTGAATTTTTTATATATGTGTAAGTTTTATTACAAGGTATATTTGCCAAAAGCAGGATTTGGTAGTAAAAATACTTTTAAGAACGAACTTCCCACCAAAATCAATGTATATCTACGTTTTACCATTTTGGTTACTTACGTCTCTCAAAGATGTTCTATTATTTATCTGTTCCTAAAATTGTTGTGCTTTTAATGCTACGTATTATTAGATTTTTTGTACTTAAGTATTAGTTTAAGGTGATTAGCATCTAACATCCTAAATTTATATACAGCTGATACTAAAAGTTGAAAAAAAAAGTTTAAATTGATATTTATTTATATGTCTGTACGAACAGAGTTTTTCTTGAAATTGGCGATACAACTAATGTTGTTTTTGTAGTGTAATTCAGTGCTACGTTGAATTAACAATGTAGATGGAAATTTTATAAATAGTTTTATGTTTGAACTTAATAGACTTTGTCACTCAAAGCAAAACACTCCTTCGTGGGAATGGCTTGTCTGAATTTGGTGGGTTTTTTTTTATGTATCTTTGATCCATTTATTTGCGATAAATTTTGGAATTAATTTTCGTATATCCGAAAGAAATTTCTCAAGCCATCATTACATTTATATTCAAGCTTCAAAGCATTGGCATTATCCTGTTTTAAATCTGATATCAAATCACTTCCATTGAATCTTCTTCCACTTAGAAGACTTTCTCGTGCCCGAAATCTTCTTTTACGCGATAATTTTGAATTGTTTTCGAATTTACAGTAGTGAATGCGGCATAATCAATAAGTACGTCATCCTCGTTAATTATTTTGCTTTCTACTGGATCGTTTGTTGATTCAGTAAGGACAAGTGAAGTCAATCATCTCGTTGATCGATATTTAACTACCGATCGACAATGTCGACTCATTGGGGACGCCACTTTAGAGTATTAGGGCCTGTTTCAGATTAAGAACGTCTCGAGTGCGGTGTTACACTAAATACAAGACACCAACCTAGATCATAATGGAATGGGCCAGTTTCATACGCAAGACTGATCCTTTCAATTTTAGTTGAGGTAAGGGTCGGTCTTATATTTAGTGTAACATCGCGCTTGAGGCGCACTCAATCTGACTATGAAACTGGCCCATAGACTATTCGACCACTTAAGCAGCTCCACACATTTTTCGCTAAACATAATAAAAGGGGGATATAAGTTTAAAAATTCTGGGAAAGAGGATGATTCACTAGGTATGTTGTCACACTTTATAAAAGGTCATGCCACGTCACTGCAGCTTAGGTAGTTTAGTAGATATTTTATTTGCTATCGCCAGATGATAAATAGAGTTGAACAACGCGCCAATGACACGATTTGTTTGTTTGTTACTTCACTCTTGAAGGTTCGTTGGGAACCAGCAAAGCAAGTAACGACCCTCTGCGAGTCTTGCCCCACCAGGAGGAAGTTTGGCAACACCTGGGCCATGGGGTGGAAAGCGGGGGGGCCACCAGATACAACTCCTGTTAATTGATTTATTCCCTCCATGCTCTAATATTACACCGACTATCGCAACACACATCTCACCCACATCGGTAGGCACGCGCTATGAACGTCAAGCCAGTCCAAGTCTAGTTTTTCGGTGACGCAGAAGTCCGGGCTCGAATTTCGATCTGGTGTACTGAGGGTGTTTTTTTAAATTGTCTCCCACTCCCCTCAACGCAGATTTGAATGGTAAGGCTCATTGTTAAAACAATTTTTAATCGAAACTGTTACGGTCGATTTTAAGAAAGTATATTTTTTTCTCTTCAGATGGCATCGCGATCATTTTTTTACTTACGATATGTATATCCATCAACATCTCTAAAAAAAATTACGATCACAATACTTCCTTGCTCCGAGGGGCCGCGAGAAAGAAAAAATGTCCCGGTGAATCTAAGAGAGTCCGTTAAGTCTTTCATTATAATATTGGATTAAATTATGCTATAGATGCTTTGTCCAAAGGAGAAACCTTTTTGACTTCACACGTCGATACCTATTAGGTTGACGATCTTGTTTTGAAATCTGCCAACTCACGAGGGGCATTGTCCACTGCAATCCACAGCTAGGTAGATCCTTTTATCAGTAGGTAGGCCATTGTTTGTTTCGTTCCCCGCTCCAGTGATGATGTAAAGAAATTCACAGAGAAGGTACTTTTCTCCTTGAATCCCTCGAATCCTTGGACCCTTGAACGCCTTAAATCCTTGAACCCTTGATTTCCTAAAATCATCTGCCCCCTAAAGCCATTGGGCTCTTGAACCTCTCAAATCCTCGGACCCTTGAACCCCTCGAATCCTTGGACACTTTAATACTTAGAATCTTTGGGCCCTCAAACCCCTAGAATTCTAAAGGATTCTAGAATATATGGGTCTCGATATTAGCGAGAGGAAAAAATATAGAATTTTGAATTTGATTTTTTTCAAAAGCTTTAATTCTGCTTACAAGTGATTCAGCCCCATCATAATTACCATAGGACAAATTTGACAATCAGCCCTTGGATCATTAATTTAACGTTCACCGCGTTCTTTAGTACGTGCGGCAATGGACGTTCCAGTTCTTAATGCCATAGAGCAAGCAAGTATTACAACCTGTTTGGCATGCTGACCGCTATTTACCAACCCATCTGAACACGTCTGATGTACATATTTGACACAAAAAGATCGCCAATTAACGGAATAAAACTGGCTAGTTGACTTGCTAATGGGCTCGCTTCGGGGAAAGTTGCTTGGAAAAATTCGAAACTAAAGCATTCAGCCATGAAGGTTCACTCCAAAATCTAAATGGTCATTGGGTCGGGAAAGGGCAACTTAAATACCCTTAAAAAAGTTTCCTACCTGTAACTTAGCGGCAAGTTGAAATAGGATTTCTCATGTTAATGTATTTACGTTTTATTTGGTTGTTTTTAAAGATACAATGTTGAAACAGAAAGCGAATTATCAAATAAAACATAATTTTTTAAATAATTACAAAACAAATCGCCAAATATTCCCACAAAATAACCAGCCCCATGGTATAGTGCACCTGGTAGCGAGTCTAAGGGTCCTGAGTTGGATTCCCAACTGGTACCGTGGGTATTTTTCCTGAAAGGGGAATCATCCCACCAGTAATCAAAGTTTGGTTAGTTAGGCTTAAGTTAAGTTTAAGAGATTCCGCTGGTTCCACACCCTCATACTCACTCTCACCCTCACACTCACTATCACCATCATCTCATCTCATCTCATCTCATCGGGACCGGGAAAGAGCGTCCATGGGAAAGGATGTACGGTTAGTAGGCCAACATTCGGACGTCCTCTGGGCAATGGTACATTAGTACTGGCTAACCTGTCCACTACTGGGCTACGATTGATGTAGCCCAGACGCGCAATATTATTACAGTCACAAAACTATTTTATTGATCTTGAAGTTTTTTACTTGTGTTTTTTTTTTCCAACTTGTCTGCATCTTATAGATTATTTGGGATTTCGCATAAATGTTAATTAGGAATATTCCTGTCAGGAAGTAAATTTAAAAAAAGTTCCGTGGGAGCATATGCCAATCTAGGATAGAAAACCGGGGAAAGGTCCAAGTCCAAGTGCAAAAAGTAAAGTGGGCGTGTATACTCGTCAGCGGAAGAGGGGAAGTGTTATCATTAGATAGGCAAGAGGCCTTGCATGGTAAACTGCCCTTTTTCTTCCCTCTCTTTCTATTTCGTACATAGGCGTCTTTAAGTTTAATAGTGCTTATCATGGTCTTGCAAATCATATGATTTGGCGATTGGTTGTATGGTAACTTTTCCTGTCAGATACCTCTCCTACTTTGGATGTCCTATACCCAGGTGTTTGGCGTCGATATGAAAGGCTCTCATTTGGAAGTAAATGTGGAACACTTTCGCCTTTATGATGAGACCGCCTCAAGAAGAACCATAATAATTGGAAAGAGGTAATTTTTTTTAACGAGTAATTAGGCAAAGTTCCAATTAACTCTGAGTTTAGTATTCTGCTCGTCATTTATGATTTGGTCGTCCTGACTGTTTTAACATGTACAGTCGTGTTATATAATATAATAAGTCATGAAGACTTCCTCTTATGTTGAGAATTTGAAGTGGTCAACTATTAATAGACTTTAGAGTGTCTGTCTGTTTTTATGAGTTCGTCATGTGAATCAAATTTTAATATTCTTGTCGTTGCAGTTGGGTGCCCAGAATTTAGGTATATTGCCTCAATTTTGCTACTTTCTCGCTACCTTACAGGTAGATAAAGTATTGCGATCGTCAAAAAAAATCGAACTCGAGATTTTGATGAATTTCGAAGTTTCATGACCCCCCACATCCGAAAAAGTGGTTTTTGAATTTCTGTCTGTCTGTACCTCAGGGTAGAGCAACTATTTTACCGATCGGGCTAAAACTTGGTATCTAAGGTTTTCATAGAGTTGCCCCGGGGGGTTTTTGGAATTGTAAATTTAATCCTAAAATTAAGGGTAGTTTACTGAATGGCGAAAAGATAAAAAATCAATTTTGTCAAAATCGCTCTAATGGTTTTGATTAAATTTCATTTCTAAGCATGGATCAATATTACAAACAAAATGACTACTCTCATATTTTCGTCAAAATTACTTAAAGGGTTCCGGTTTGATGCGTAGATTTTAATTTTTTTTATCATATTTCCGTAACTATTTGAGATATGAGATTACTTATCATTGTAAATATGTAGGTCCATTTATAATAAAAATATTTTATTTGAAACAAATTTTTATAAAACCAATATGCATCAAGCTATATGCAAATCAATTTTTTTTTTGTGTATTTAAGGGGAATTTTATAAACACACATAGTAAATCACCACTCGACTTACAAACTAACTCATCCTAGCACCGTACTCCTAAATCCTCTTTTACACTTTCCGTAAACTCCGTAATATTACAGTCCGTGAGTCGATGTGATTTTTAATTTTGTGTGCACACCCACTGGTAAAGTATAACCCCTCTTTTCATTTAAATACGTAGAAGTGAAACGACTTCAGAAAATTAAGTAAACACAATCATCATTTTAATAATTTTGTATTCGATGTTAAAATGACGAGAGTTTTAATCTGTCGAAATTGTTCATTGAATTGCTATTAAATTAGGTATATAAATGAAAATAGATACATTTAGAAAATTGTGACAAGTTTCCTTTACTAACATTGATGTGTTTATTTTGATTTGTAAAGCCATTATTATTATAAAAAATTACCTTTTATCGGTTCTCCAGGGGCATCTGTAACGACAGTCCTTAAAAAAGTTAAAAGTTGGTCCAACTTCTGCGGAGTTCTACGAACGTTTAGATTTGTAACGTGTAGACAGGGCAATCTTTTCACTGGGGAGTCAATTTCTTCTTGCGGATTATGAACCTTACTGTTTTGGAGCATGTAGAGTGGGCTTAGTGATATACATACCCAGATATTTGTTGACGAGATAGCACAACGAAGATCTTTAAGTTGGGGGTGTAGGGATCGTGAGAAAAGGCCGGTGTTTTTGAGATTTTTATTGAAAAACTTTTTTTGGCCAAAATTTAAAAAAAAAGTATCCAGTAAAAACATAGTTCATTTTCTTGACATGGTGATACCAACAGTCGTTGAATATTTGTCATCAGCATATTAGCATTAGATGATAAACTTTTTAAATGAAGAAAAAATGTTGTCATTAAATTCCAGGACAACCTTGACATATATTCAAGAATTACTGTTGATATCACCATATGAAGAAAATTAAACTCTTATGTTTGTACTCCCTCAATATTTGATTTATTTTGATACAAGAACTGCAAAAATACTACGTCACCCGGAACTGAGCTAGACTCTCTTAGTTTGGTGGTTGGACACACTAACCGCATAGCCACGGGATAGAATCTTGGTTAAATTTAATCTCTATCTTGTTTGCTGAGTAGAAAGTACACGCCAAATATTGGTTTGACCAAAATACGTGCTCATTTAACAATAATAAATTACTTGTAGGTTATATTAATGACTTACTACCTGCCTCGGTGGCCGCACTGTCTAAGGCGTCACTCTCGTGCTAGATTAGACTTCCGATGACGGGGATATCGGGGCTCAAATTCCGTTTTCGTGTACTGAGGGTGGTTTTCCTTAAACGGTTTTACATTCTCCCTCCCTGCAAATGCTGGTATACTTCCTCTAAATTCTACTTTACTCATCTCTAACTCACTAGCGTAATTAGTACATATTCATATAACCTGAACTGGTAGTAAGTAAGACACGGTGCTAAATTTTAAAAAAAAGTACTTATATAATCCATACCCGCATCAATGTACACGCGGACTAAACGTCTAGTTCATTTAGTCTGGTTTTCCAGTCAATGGGGAGATTGTGGTTCGAATCCTGACAGTGTGTACTTAGCTGCCTTTTATTAAATGGTTTTTCAACTTTCCCTCCACGCACATGCTTGTACATTTAATTTAAATTCTACCATCTTAATTTTTAACGCATTAGCGCGGTTAATTGCATATATTCTGGACGGGAAGTAAGATTTATAAAAAAAAAATTCAAGCAAATCAATACGTAAATCTGCTTATATTCGTGTGTGTAAAAAAAGTATGGGAAAATATAGATATCTTTAATCTCGTGACCTTGAATATTGAACCCGGGCCTCCATGTTGAGGGTAAAACCATGATACCCATCTGAAGAGTACAAGGGAAAAAAGGGAGAAAGTCACACTACACACGTTCTCCTGGACAGAAACTTCTATATCTCAAAGGACTCCAGAAAATACCTAATTAATACTTAACTAACCACTAATCAAAATAGGACAAATGGCATCACCAACTCAATTTGAGTTAAAATTAGACTTTCCCCTTTTCTCCTGTACTCTTCGTATATCAATACCGGACGTCATTAACAGGAACATTTAATGACTCATTAGTGAGTGGGGAAAAAAGGTCAGTGGTATTGGTAATAACTAGTAACATCATTCAATTGCATCCGCATTCTAAGGACATAAATTAGTTGTCAGATTTACATTTGGCACTTACTATGTCCGACTCACATTTTCATGGTCCATTAAAACTAAACTTATAGTGAAAAATGTATGTATTAGATTCTATCATTATCATCATTACCTGTATTTAATATGAACTTTCGGAACAAACTTTTTTTTTCTGCATTTTCTTGAATTGAACCTAGACCCCTTAGCTTTTTTTTAGAGCCACGTCTTATTACCTATATAGGTTCCACACATATATAGTCTACTAATTACGCTAATGAGTAATGGATGAGGAAGGTTAAATGTAAAGAAAGTGTATCCGCATTTGCCTGTAGTGGTGAAACCATTTTGGTAAAACCACCCTTAGCAGTACAACAGACCGAGATTATAACCCCTGATATCCCAATCATCAGCAGTCCAGTATATTTCGAGAATGACGCCATAGAATATCCAACCACCAAAGTGGGTCATCGCGGAATTTGACAAGAACTTTTTCCCTTTATTTAAAATGTTTCTGTTAAAATCTACTGAAGCAATTTTTAAAGAAAAAGTTTTGTCAGATAAATAGTAAAATTACTTACCTTGGTCTGGTGAGCCATATTTCTTGCTACTAATCTAGAAGTCTCAGGTTCAATTCCCGTTGGTACCATAGCTTTATTTTTCCAGAAAAGGAATTGTTAATAGAGTTGCCAAACTCTGGTTGATTAGACTTAATTTAGGCTTAAGGTGTGGCAGAAGGGAGCACGAGTAATTTTACAGTTTTTATAGCATTACATTTTTTAGCCAAAATAAATATTTCTCTAGTAGCAACATTGAGTTTAGTTTTATGGACATGCTAATATCAACAGATCTTGAATATCTCTCAAGGGTGTCTTGTAATTTTGTCAAAACTCTTTCTCCTTATTTAAAAAGTTTTGACAAAATTACAGGACACCCTTGACATATATTCAAGATCTGTTGATATTAGCATGTCCAGAAAACTAAACTATGTTGCTACTGGAGAAATACTTGATTTATTTTGGCCAAAAAATTTCAATGCTATAAAAACTGTAAAAATACTCGGCCGCACCTTAAGACATCTCCTGGCACCCCATAATCATCATCATTATCAGAACATCATCTCAATGGGCCGAAATAACCGCACCTACATGGTTCCCCAACCTCAGATGACAGATATCCGCCACTGTCAGCAGCAGCCGTCCAGGAGTATCTAACGGAAAAACCCTGGTGGCATACTCTGAGGAGCAAAAAAAAACCTTAAATAGTGTTTCCAATAGTTCTCTTGTAGATTTCACTATGATGGTAAAACTTGCTCTTGAAGATGAATCCATTTCCGATCTTTCATGGCTGTCGCAAAGATTTTTTTTTTTTTTTTACATCGAAGCGCAACCGATTGTAAGCAACGTCGGACTTCCGCTATAAATTACGTTGGGATAAACACAAATATCCAATACAATTTGNTTTTTTTTTTTTTTTTACATTGAAGCGCAACCGATTGTAAGCAACGTCGGACTTCCGCTATAAATTACGTTGGGATAAACACAAATATCCAATACAATTTGAAACGTTCGCTCCATTACATCTTTTATATATCCGGGTTATTCTTTTAACAAGACATTTATGTGTCGATATAACCGTCTGAAACAAATCTATCAAGTCTGGAAAGTATTGTAGAAGAGAGGAGGGGAAGGCAGTGAGAACATTGGGTTTTTTTTTTGTTTTTTTAGCACCGCGTCTTACTACCCGTTCGGGTTATACGCTTAAGTACTAATTACGCTAATGGATTAGGAATTGGGAAGGTCGAATTTAGAGGAAGTGAACCCGCATTTGCGTGGAGGGAGAGTGGAAAACCATTTAGGAAAAACCACCCTCAGTTCACCCGACCGAGATTCGAACCTCGATCTCCCCGTGCTCGGAGGTCGAGCTCAACACGACTAGCGCGTGACTAGCGACCGAGGCGGGTGAGAACATTGTTACTTCACGCTTCAAAACCATAATAAAACTAAGATAATTATGAATTATATTTATTATTCATTAGCTTATATCATTTAATATCTGTAATTTAAATAAACGTTAATTTGTGCCTAATAGATACAAAATGTCTAATGTTTAAAAATATATGCAGAACAAATTATTCTGCTTGGAAAAATTGACAGTAATAATAATAATGTACGCCAGTAAACTATCTAAAGTGTCTAAGACTATTGGATTAAATAACTATCCAAAATAAATGTTGTTATTAAAATTGCCCAAAGAAACTTTAGTATAGTATAAGAGTTTTATTTTTTATAGGCACATAGTAATTTTTTTTATTGGTTCCTTCCCCCCTCCCCCGTCTCGCCCATCGCCTCATCGTGTTTCGTTACCCGTGCGGGCTTGAAGTAATTTAATCATGGAATGAGGAAGGGAAAAATCTAGGAGAAATCTATTAGCTTTTGCCTGGAAGGAGAGGGAGAAACAATTTTGTAAAAAAATACCCACAGTCCACCCAGGTTTGTATTTGGAGCCTAACGTCCTCATCAATAACGAACGTAATTAGATGAGCCTGACATCTAGTCCCACGTGCTCACCGATGTTGTTTTATTAATTCCTATTGTATTGCTGTTTGTGTAAAAAGGGGGGTGTTATTGTTGACATTTAACATGCACGTTGTTAAACACATGAAATTTATAAACTAACTTAAACATTGTGTGGAAAAGGCCTTTTAGAAAATGCAAACTTTTTTTTTTGCAGTCAAAACTGATAGCATTTTACAATATTATTAATATTATTTTATCGGTAATGATAGTATCCATTAAAATTGAGAGCTTAAAATCACTTGACTTGTATTAACACCTGAAAGTAAATATAGTAACCTTTCTAGCTGTCAGATAAGACCCTTACTACGAAAATTGAACTGTAGCGCTTAATACCTAACTCAAAACGTAAAGGGTCAAGTATACCACAATTTTCTTACAAATGTATTGACAGCTTGAAAAAGTTACGAGATCTACTTTCACGTATTCATGCGATCGTCTTTTTTTTTATATAGTTAATATCAATACTGGTAAAATAATACTAATAATATGGTAAATGTGTGAGTCTCGCTGGTCTTGGGGTAAAGTGCTCGCCTCAAGACCCGATGTACGTGAGTTCAATCCCAGCCCAGGACTACGTACTTTTACAGAGCAATGTAAATACGTAGCACAATTTCCTCTGGAGGAGAAGTAAAGCCGTCGGTTGCATATCGATTGTAGCATGTAAGAGAACCCTGGAAGGTACGTGGAAATACCGTTCCCAGCAAAATTGGTAGGCTCTCTCTCACTCACTCGGAGAAAGTCGGTGTGGAAAGCAACGGAAAACCAACGCACTAGGACATGAGCTATCTCTCAGATAGTGCGGGCATTACTAACCAGTTGAAGGGCTGAATGCATTTTCCGCTCTGGATGGATGGGAAGGACTTCGGGAACAACCCTTGGGTTGAACACTTAATAATAATAATAATAATAATAATAATAATAATAATAATAATAATAATAATAATAATATTGTATAGTAAAATGTTATCAATGTTAATATCAAAGAAAAAATTCCAAAGGGTTCTCCAAGTATCCATCTATATAAAAAAAAAATCAAGGTGTATATATTATGAGTACGATGTACGAACTCATACACATCTCCGGGTCTGGAACCGTATATGAGTTCGAAGAACGAGCCCATACACATCTCCGGGACTGGAACCATTCCCCTGGAAACTGTCTCAACCACTCGGCCAAAGGGCCTATGAATCGGGAACTGGGCCGTGTCCTCGGTAGGTTCTTGAAGGCGTGACCCGTAAGGGTCGAGGCTAGTGTTAATAGAGCATGGCTAGTGTGGGTTGGGCCCCCTCCGTCCGCCCACAAACACCATGCGCGAGTTAGGCAACACGCTCCACAAAGAGGGGCGTGTCCCATTGTCTCTTGCTTTTAGGTTGGGAGCTGAAGAAAGGGCGAGTTTGAGTGGAGGGAAATACTTTTACCTTCACGAACCTCCTCTAATCCAACTTTTACTTTATTTATCTAGCAATGTGGAGGTCGAGGGTTATAGTAGCAACTGCTATTATTACCCACCTATAAAACATAAGACATTGTATTTTCTTTACCAATAAATGTGGTGGTCAGGAGTCATCGTAGCAACAGCTATTATTATCCTTTTATAAAACATTAGATCTCTTATTATCTTTATCTGTAAATGTGGTGGTCAGGTGTCATCGTAACAACTGCTATTATTATCTTTTTATAAAACATTAGACCCCTTATTATCTTTATCAGTAAATGTGGCGGTCAGGTGTCATTGTAACAACTGCTATTGTTATCCTTTTACAAAATAGTAGACCCCTTATTATCTTTATCAGTAAATGTGGCGGTCAGGAGTCATTGTAACAACTGCTATTATTATCCTTTTACAAAATAGTAGACCCCTTATTATCTTTATCAGTAAATGTGGCGGTCAGGAGTCATCGTAACAACTGCTATTATTATCCTTTTACAAAATAGTAGACGCCTTATTATCTTTATCAGTAAATGTGGCGGTCAGGAGTCATCGTAACAACTGCTATTATTATCTTTTTATAAAACATTAGACCCCTTATTATCTTTATCAGTAAATGTGGCGGTCAGGAGTCATCGTAACAACTGCTTTTACTATCCTTTTATTAAAAAAATTAGATATATTCTTACCTTATCAAACATTGTGGCACAATCTCGCGATTGAGCCCTGGTGTTTAAAAAAGTTCTGCTTTTGTTGCGTTATCATCATCCATTGATGTCTCTGTCCAACCTGTTCTAAAGAGATTGACAGGTTGATTGAACAAACGGTGTATTGATTTGCTTTCTTTTTACTCTGGTCTTCCTACCCTTCCTCTTTACTCCTGCCTATATGTTGTGAATAGCGTCAAGATCTCCTCCTTATTGCAAGTAAGTGGGTGTCAATACCAATAACATCTTTATTGACGTCTGTCGCTGGCGTTTTCAGGGGTGTTCATTGTTTGGACGGATCCATCACAGAGAATAGTTTCGTAAAGTCATTTTTTTTTTTCACGTCTTTCTACCCGTCCGGGCTATACACATTTAACAACACTAATTGTGTATGAATGAAGAAGGTAAAGTTTATAGGAAATGTACCCGCACTTTGCGTGAAGGGTGGTAAACACTATTTAGAGAAAACCACCCTTGGTAGGGATTCGAACCCCTGCCTCCTCGTGACAGGCAGACCTGACAAGATGAGCTTGATATTTTCCCACCGATGTGGATTGCAAAGTGCTCTTGTTTTGTTTATATATATATATATATATATATGTGTGTGTGTTTTCTATTGAAATAAGGCACCAGGCTCGTGATAGGCTGGATTACGGGGGAGGTGCACTAGGGATGATTTGCCACGTTGATTTTCCCACCCTCTCCCCAAGACATTTTGGGTTTACTTTATCTAAACTACCTTCTCATACCTAATATTCTCATTTGTTGAAACGTATGTACCAAATAAGATTATAAATCATAAGATTAGCTTAGAAGAAATGCACCCTCACTAGCGTGGGAAAACCACTGTGAAAAACCCTATTTTAAAAATCACACCAAGCTTTTACTTGTTCAGAATATAAACCCGTACCTTCCTCGTCAACCGACTGTAAAGGTGAGTATAACGAGTTAAACCACTCGGACAACGCTTATTATATCATTTTCTTATTTGGTCCCAGCCGATTGAATTTGGAGTAGTGATCTGTGCCATAGTTTCCGACCGTTAAGACTTGGTTCGAATCTCACCCGGATGCACTTGAAAGTTTTCAAATTTTTCTCTTTATTTTCTAGCGAATGCTAATGCAGTTCCTCTTAGATTTATTCAGTACTTCTCACTTATATTAAGTCACTAATAAACCCTTTATCAAACAAACCAATTACAAATATTTAAGTTAGTTCTTTTTCCTGTCTGTCTCCTGTTGGTTGGATGACGTTGCACAATGAGTGAAACTCGTCTAAACGTAAACATTTCCTAATTGGGTGTGTTTGAGGGGTCATTTTCTGGTAATTAGATAGACGGACTACTTTCGTACGTGACAGAATACAATAGTCTGGTAACGAGATTTTGTCTATCTAGATCTATCTGGGATAAAGCG
This sequence comes from Timema bartmani, assembly GCA_902151455.1. Lineage (NCBI taxonomy): Eukaryota > Metazoa > Arthropoda > Insecta > Phasmatodea > Timematidae > Timema > Timema bartmani. The sequence continues at coordinate 103,854 of CABFWB010000170.1, read as the reverse complement.
ACCCTAGACTTGGCCTCAGAACACGACTTACAAACTAACTGACTCTAGAACATTACGCCTCTACACAGCGAGCCTTAGCGACAAGGTATATGAGAGGATTCTGTTAGAAAGTACCTTTTAGAAAATACAACCATATTGTTTTGCGGTCATCATTAGTAACATTTTATTTTATTTTATTTTTTATGGTGTCATAGGTTTTGATATTATCTTCTTCTAAATTAACCAAATGAAGAGTTTGTTTGTCTATCATGAACAGTGCGCGATATATAACACAGGAAATATTAAAGATTACTAGCCCCTGTGCATGAACATGTGCACCTAGAAGTCGAAATTTTAAAATTTAAAGCTACCCTCCACGTGCAATCACTAAACAAAAAGATGTATCCCAGAAAACACCGGGTACTTACACTAGTCGATATTAGGTTGTACTATATTACACACTTCGGTGGCCGCATGGTCTAGAGCGTCACTCTCGCAATCGACTAGATTGCCGAAGACGGGTAAATCGGGGTTCGATCCCAATTGGGGTAAACTTCCCCTAAATTCAACCTTTCTATCATACACTAATCTGAGAGTCTAGAGCGTCACTCACGCAATGGACTAGATTGCCGAAGACGGGTAAATCGGGGTTCGATCCCAATCGGGGTAAACTTCCCCTAAATTCAACCTTTCTATCATACACTAATCTGAGAGCAATTCGGCGCCGTATTCAATTAGTAAATACCTTTGTCGATCTCATCTGGAATTGAACTGGGATCCCCCGTCACTTAGCCACGGAGAAGGATCAGATGTGTGTCTCGTCCATCAAAATATCAGCCACGTACTCTTTTCTCTCGCTCGTAACACTTGTGACAAAATACCACAGAGAGGACTTTCTAATTGGCGCGATGATGTGTTGTACCTTGATTATATCGACCAACCGTTTGGAACTAAATGGCATGCAGTCCCTGAAATGTTTCCGTTCTCATAGTCGGTTCACGCTAGCTCTGCCCCCTTTTTTTTTTCCGACGGTTGAAAAGTTAATAAAAACAGTTCCGCCAAGTGTCATCAAGGTTGAGTTTTTGACACTCGAGCAGCTGTAATGGAAGTGTTATTTGTGCCCCACGTCTTACTACCCATCCGGGCTATACGTATATTTATGTTATATTATATAATCTATTATTATTATTAGATGTTCTGTCTTACGACAGGTCCATTCCTTTTGTCTGTGAACTTAGACCGCCAATGAGCTCTGTCCTCTGCCTTCTCCTTCATCTCCCATGGTTTTCTTCTTTCCTTAAAGTCATCCAATATTTTAATCCTCCTTCCTTCCTCCTAAGATCCTCTTTCCTTCTATGACGTCGTGCAGAAAACAATTCCTCCTAAGGATGTGTCGGATCCAGTTTACTTTGCACCGAATTATTTGACTTACTATTATTCAATATCAGTCCGACACCTTAGATCAGTCGGTAGCATATCTACCTACTGAGATAAGGGTCCCGGGTTCGATCCCCGACATGGCCGAAAATTTATAATCGGTGAAATATTGGTTTACTCATTCGCATTGATAAATTAACGGCCGGGGACTGGATATTATGCCTGTCCTAGTCGTAGGGTAGGTTATAAGTCTGGAAACAGTAATTGATGTAATACCAGATGTTTGGAATAAATACTGTAGCAATAACCCATAAAACATACCTAGTAAACAGGTCGAGAGATATTGATTGTAGTATGCAAACAGTTTATTGGAATAATTTGACTGTCGCTCGGAAACAGGGTCAAATGGGACATATGTTTATATTAACTTTTTTCTATTGTTTGTGTGTCTCCTATGCACCTCTGAAGTGGGTCCTACATGTTACGGTACACTCGGTATACTTATATATAACATGACAAAAAAATGAAAGTGGAAATTATCAAATAATAATTTCCATTCTGGAAATAATTTTCACCGTCGTTCCTTCAATTCGTTATTCCACTCATAAATTATCCTTATGGATAGTTAATTTCGTTTTACGAGTCACACTTTAATGTGAAGTAATCTTGGCTCTACGTAATAGTAATGTAATATGTTTGGCTGTACAGTTCATTGTGTACGTGATTTCATTCCCCGTCCCCTACTCTTTTCCCATCGTCCGACAATCTTCTCTCAACTGCGGCATTCGAAAACGTCAATTTGTATCTAGTTAGATTTGGGTCCAGTTTATAACGTTTAGGCACTTGACGGGAATCGAACCACTTAGGACCCGCTTTCTCTGCGGGTATTTGCGAATACCAGTTTACACATGGTCTGATTATTGAGATCTATATTTACATATTTAAAGCAAGAACCGGTCCTAATACGATTGGATAAATAGCCTGAGTTTGACAGGAACTTCGTTCTGGAAGGCCTTATTTCATACCAGAACTCTACGATATAGTAGTATTTTGGTAGGATAAAAGGCCTTCAATAACGTGTTATATTTAAAGGGCGTTCACCCGAATTTGCGTGGAGGAAGAGTGGAAAACCATTTTGGAAAAACCACCCTCAGTACACCCAACCAAGGTTCGAACCTTGATATCTCCATGATCGGCAGTCTAGACTGCTGAGAGAATAACGCGTTAGACCATGTGACCACCGATCTGGGTAATACTCCTTAACTTATTTAATTTCTCGGGCCTTAGGGGCTTAAAAGAATGTTGATGGGCTGGATTTAAAAAAATCTAGCAACAAATTCAACTTTATATTTCTCATGAACACGATCGTTGGTTTGCTAAATCTTTTAAGAGCCAGTCAGTCGGTGGGCCCCAGGTTGCCGACCACTGCTATAATACATTTCGTGATCTCATTTTCTCTTAACTAAAGTGGATGTTGATCTTTTTTTTTTTTTACAATAAGAATGACCTATAAATTGTAAAACTTGACTTGTAGCTTTATAAAACATTGCTTTCTAATTTCAAGCTACATGAGAATACTCCTTTATATTGTAGACGTGTAGTAATTGAACAGGTCCCCAGTTTGTCAAACTACTTCAAATAATACCTATATTATCAATTCAGGATAACTAGGCTATTAATCTTTTGCCATTTTAAAATATACAACAAAATTTCATATTAATCCCCTTAGCAAATACGTTTTGTAACTTCGTAATGACCTCCTTCGTTGGTCGCACGGTATAAGACGTCACTCTTGCCATATACTATAGACTGCCGATGACAGGAAGATAGAGGTTCGAATCTCGGTCGGGTGTACTGAGGGTGGTTTTTCCTAAATAGCTTTCCTCCCTCCCTCCACACAAATCCGGGTATAATTTCTATCAATTCAACCTTCCTCATCCCTAACTAATTAGCGCAATTAGTACATAAGCGTATAAACCGAACAGATAGTAAAACGCGGTTCTAAAAAAAAAAGTTTTAATGTAAATCCACTTTCTTTGTCAAATTGAGTAAACATTTTTCAGGGCTGCCACGCATCTGATAAACTGAGAAAACCGAGTGATTTTCACAACAACAAAAAATACGTGTAATTAGAATATAAAAATGAAACATTAACTATTAGGCCTTTGAACAGAATAAAAATCTAACTTGGCACCTAGCTTAGAAAACATTTATCATACTCTCCCCCCTCCTGAATAATTGGGGTAGCGTAAACACTGCGTATATTTTCTCTTAAAGTCTTTAATACACTTTTTTTAAACCCGTTCGGGTTATACGCACTTATCGCTAATGTGCAATGGTAGGGTGATTGTGAGATGAAATGGAGGACCTACAGTTTAACGTGGGATCCGAACCCCGGTGGAGGCCCTGCATTCCCCACATTCACAATTTTTGATTAATACACGTCTTGTCAGAGGTGAAGGAAGGGTTTGGCAATCAGATAAATCTGTGCCGTGTGTGAGGATTGAACCCCGGACCCCCAGCACAGAAGTCTGACACCTTACCCCTAGACCACCAGGTCACCTAAACAAGTTTCATTACTTCACACTAGTCAATTTTATGAAAAACAAAATTGCATTCCTCTGTGCCGTAATCAAAGTTGTCTGTAAAAAAAAGTTTTTTTTCTCTGGAAAACCACCGTATTACCCGAACGGTTAGTAAAAACATGGTAACCGGCCCTGTGATGTAGCTTAGAGGTCCCGGATTTGATTCCTGGCTGATACCTTGTGTATCCTTTCCTTAAGGTTAATGAGCCTAATAATCACCAGGGCTTGGTCAGTTAGGCTGAGACTCACCCCGACTACACAACTTCATAATAACTAGAATCACAACATTGCTAGTACGACGTGTAGATAACCTTCATAGGTCTACACTCGGCAACGTTCTGTGCCACCAGAGTGGCTAATAAATAGTCCACACATAAGGCGACCAAACCTGGATGCCATATCCTTCCCGGTCATATATGCCATATGATTTTAAAAAAAGACTAATAAAACGTGATGCTAGAAATAAATAGTAAAATAAAACTGCATTAAGAAAATAGTGGTAGCCCTTTGGACAACCATAGCGATTCAGTTTGGGATCACATAAATTATTAACTTTATAGACTTATGTTTGTGAAGTACATGAAAACTTGAGACTATAGTTGGTAACTTCACATCTGGCAGAAAAGATCACAAGTTACCTTGAACCAACTATACCATGTTAGCTCTAATCCGGAAAGATCACTTGTGTTTTAAATTCAGGTCCTTCCCTTCTCTTTGACGACGTGGATGATTAGATTTTTGGTTGTGGCTGCACCACGTACATTTATGTTAATTTGGTATACCTCCAACTGACCTCCTTTTTAAAAAAAAAAGTCGGAATCGTTATAAGTGTAGTAAATCGATATTTATCGCGTAATAAATCTTTTGCAAATGGTTGATCTCTGATGCCTTTTAAAGCGTGTCTATAAGTCGAAGTAGTTTCCTGAATGGATTGATTAGCCCTCACAAATAAGAGATTAATTTAAATATAATTATTAAACTATTAATTTAGTTTTCTAAAATAAAATGAGACTTTATGGCGATACAAACTCCACGCCAGGTTTATATTTTAATGTAATTGATAGGCCTACTTGTAATTTTTTTAATGATTTTTAAAACCAGTTGTTTTATATTATTCTTACTTTCTCACAACCCTTGGAGGGAGAAAATGTTGTGATCGTAAAAAAAAAAAGCACTCGAGATTTTTATGGATGTCAACGTTTCATGACCACCTGAACCAGAAAAAGGGATTTTTGAAATGTCGTTCGTCTGTCTGTGTGACGAAACCATTTTACGGATCGGACTAAAACGTGGTGTTTAGGGTTTTTAAAGGGTTCCCCAATTACTTTTTGGATTTAAATATCTAACCCTAAAATTAAGGACATTTTGTTTAGGGTGAAATAAGAAAAAAATTGATTTTCTGAAAATTGGCTCCATCGATATCGATTAAACTTATCCAAGCATTGTTTAACATTGCAAAAAAGATAGCAACTCTCATTTTCCCGTGAAAATGACTTTGAAGGTATTTTACATAAGCGAAAGTTTCCAATTTTGATCATGTCTCCTTAACTCTTTGAGATACGGAATAGTTTATCATAGCAAACATATAGGACTATTAAACAAATTTTGTTTATCTAAAATATAGTTTTAGAAAACCAATAGTTTCCTAGTTATAAGCAAGTTTGTGTATGTGTGTGTATGTATATATATATATAAGGTCTTTGAAATGGGAAATTGATCGTTATGTTCTTTGGTGGACAAAGATATTATTTTTTATGTTTCTGCAACAATGTATATAATTTTGTTTCACATATCATATTAGTTTCAAGCAGCTTAACCACTTATATGTAAAGGAGTGAGAAATTCTGTGTGGCGCACGGTACCATTTGGGTTCAAAACCAGCCGGGGTCGACGGATTTTCCAAGAGCGTTAAAAATCCTTAAGCATAACTTCCTCCGAAGGGAAAGTAAAGCCGTTGGTCCCATGCCGATTGTGGCTGCAAAATTGGGAGTCATTTTCGCCCTCGCTCATAGAAATTCTTCTTTGCCGAAATAATCATTTGATTCAGAAAGTGCACGTTAAATACCTCAAATAAATAAAAATAAAATATGAATGAAACCTGATTAGGATATGACGCCTGGTTTGATCGGTATAACTTAGCTAAATCACGCACTATCCGCGAGATAAGACTAAACCGAAAATTAAAAAACAAATTCATCAAACTCACGCGTGAATTATTTAGGTCGTAACTAGCCGTTACTACACAAGTTTTGTGCAACTATTTGCTTGGAACCAACAACCCCGACGAAAAAGTGTTTCTTTTTTACTTTCTCATCGAAAGAGAAAGTATTGTAATCGTGAAAATTTTGTCTTGAGAGTATAATGCATTTTTACGTTTTATGTCCCCCTGAATACTGAGAAGTGGATTTTACAATTCTGTCTCCAGTCTGTCACAAACCACAGATCTTAAAACGGTTTGATGGAGTTTGTTCAAACTTGAAATTTAAATATTATATGGCTAGAGCTATGGATTTTTTAAATTGATTTTAGAACATAATTTAAGGGTAGTTTATTGATGAGTGATTTTCTTTGAATCCATTTTTTTTTTTTTT
>CABFWB010000170.1:87111-97242 GCA_902151455.1 Timema bartmani | reverse complement strand
AAATGGCTCAAACTATTTTGTTTGAAATGAATACCTAATAAGTGTTTGAACTCCCAAAAACACTGTATACTTGATTTTTGGTTAAAATTCGTTGAAAGTTTTTTTTACTTAGGATTTATTTGAAAAAAATAGTAATATTTTGAAAAAGGCTCCAAGGATTTTGTTTAAAATGTATAATTCGGGAGTGTTTTACATTATAAATAAAAATTTATACTTGCTATTTGGGGGAAACAAGGGGTGGGGGTGAGGGTGTTAATCGTTGTTTAAGGTCAATTCACAAATTACTGACTTTTTAAATTTTGAAATAGTTTAAAGACAACTCCAACAATTTGGTTCAAAATTGGTATCTGGGTACTATTTTACATAATAAACAATACATGCTTATTTTCCAAAAACAGATTAATTTAATGGTACCTAGCCTACTTCTGACAGATTTTAGAAAATTTGAAATATTTCAAAAATAGCATTTTAATATTCATTTCACAATTGGTACTTTGGCATTTGTTTTCATGTTAGTTGAGAGTTTTTTAAATATAAATAATATGAGGGTAGTTTACATATAACTGATATTTGAAAGTTTGATTATTTTTTGAAAACGGTGCCAGCAATTTTGTTTGAAATTTATATTTAAAAAGTGTTTATTATGATTAACAAGACGATATGTCGGGTTTTTTTTAAAAAAAGAAAAACATTTTCAAGATTAGTTTACTAAAAATATATTTTTGAAAATTTGGTTCTAAGCTATAATTTACTAACGCAGAAAGTGTGTACGATTGTGTCGTACAATTTATTTTATTTTCATGCGCCGCATTTAAAAAGAAAATATTATTTAGGGAAAATCACCCTCACTACACTGGGATTCAAACCCATATATCCCCGTTATCGGCAGACCAGTATATTGTGAAAGTGAAGCCTTAGACCATTTGGGCACTTAAGCGGGTCATCGCATTTTATTACCCGTCCGTTGATGTCTGTATATTTTTACGAATGGGATACTGATGAGAAAGGTCGATTATGAAAAGAGCTGTATCCACATTTGCATGTATAAAAATCAGAAACCTAATTTGGGGGATGGGGTTAATTCAAAACACCCGTCTAGTGTTCAAACCCAGACTTACCTAGCCACCATAAAACCACACCATATGAGAATAATGCCTTTTAGTCCACCGGTCTACCGGTGAAGTATGGCAGAGTGATCCTTACTACCCAATTGATTGGTGCGTGTGTAAAAGTGATTGACGTGAGTGGCGTGGTCGGCCCAGCCATTCTGTCACGCTCACGATTCCATCGTGTTACGTGTCGTAATTACACACACGCACAATGTTTGCCGGTGTCATGTATTATAGAAAACTAGTTTTTAGGTATGTCAACGCTGAGCTAATTATTAACCAACCTAACATAACCTAACCTTAAATTCTGGCGTGTCAAATTCGTTTGGTAGTGAAGGACACACATTCAAAATGAAAATAGCCGAATTTAAAAAATATGTGTATATATATATATATACACACACACACCTATATTCGCACCTTCTTAAGTGAAAGAATATTTCACTTTTAAAATACTTACTATTACAAAAAGAAAATTAATATTACATGTGATTTTAAGAGAAACACTGTATTTTTACCGGAAATGTGAACCCTTTTATGTGCGGCAATGTTGTGAGAGACTTTTGTGTTGAAGTCGCTTCCATACTCGATAACAAATGCGTGTCTGTAAGCTGTGCGTGACTTCTTAGTAGATTGTTTCTTTTCATGATAGAAAACAAGTGTTTCACACATTTATATGTGCCATTCATTACAGAAATTTGGTTTGCAACTTTAAACATGGTTGGTAATTGGTGCGTAAAGAATATATTCAGCGCGCCAGCCTCACCTAATAGATTTCCTCAAATCATAACCAATTTCCAAATGTAGCTCTTTGTTTATTGTGAATTTTTCCCTTAAAAAATTATTATGAATACTAAATCATCCTTTTTCTTGCTTTCTAACTTACTATGTTTTAGCTAGTAGATTTGTTTATTGTAATCAACTGTATGCAAACATGATGTATTTATTATTTTTTGATTGCTATCCTTAATATGTCCTTCTGTATCTTCAATGCTAGTCATTTAAAGGTCTCGACTGTTGGCCAACACTTTAATAAAGGAAAATCAAACTAACATTAAAATTAAAACAGTTAGATAAACACGTCAAATGAAATAGTTCCAAATTGTTTATGTCTAAAACATTTATCAAATTGAAAATTGGGCCGCATTCAGTGGTGCAGGAACTTTTTTTTAAGTGTTGGGGGGACTAATATAAGCATGTGCTGTCATAGGGGATACCAATTTTTAGATTAAAAAAGACCCAGAAACTGTAACATTTAACATTCCCACTGTGCATTTTTTTTTTTTTTTTCATTTATTCAAGGCATGCCAGACATTAGCACAAATACACACAAAACAAATAAAGAAACATTATATCTGATGCAGCTCAACTCAAAATGATGTAACACAACTAAATTAAAGTACGTTTCCAAACACCTTTTCCCAAATTCGTTACTAACTAAATAAACAATAACTAGTTTTGCGAAGTTAAGTGTGTTGAGCCTCTCAGGGTATGCATCGAGCATACAACAGGTAATTTGGTCTATGTCACCTCATCATAGAGCGGAGATAGTATTGTTTGCGTCCAAGCATTGACAAACTTATTTCTGAAGTAGCTGATGTGACTGGTATCACTTTGCCTAGTTTTCAAAATCTCTTTAGTGTATGCTCCAAGCACATTTTATTTTGACTATGTTAACTTACTAGTGTGAACTTTGTATCTTGCCTCAACAAGATCCTTATCACCCCCCTCAATTTTTTTGGGATGTAAAATGTACCCTTCCCTTCCCCCTCACTCCTGCATCACTGGCCGCATTGTATGTTGACTTATCAAAAGGTCCGCGGGCCACGCTGGGTCATGGATCGGGTTGCAAGTTTGACACGCCTGCAGTATAATTGATAAGCGCATGAAACATTGAAATTTGTTTGTATGGAAGTATATTTGTGTCAGTTATTACGTAAGAGTGTATAAACTGAGAGTGAACTAAATTAACTCTATTTCTATTAAATTAATTTTAAAAAGAATATCTAAAGTCCGGCTTTGTTTGGTTCTGCCCAGTGGTCTATAGTAATGTAAGTGCTATCTATTCTAGGTCATTTAGGGCGGTATTTCTCAAAGTGTGGTCCTCAGAATCACAGCAAGTTTAGCGATAATAGTGTGAACAGTGTTTTTTTTTTTTTTCATGTCAAACACTACCAACATACTCATTTGTAACTATATCGTTAGAGCTAGTTCTAGAATATTTCAAGTCCTTGAAAAATTAATCATCAGTAAACTATCCATAAATGAGTTTTACCCCCAAAACAAGTAAACAGTGTTATTTGTTATGTCAAACACTCCTAAGATACCGATTTGGAACCAAATCTTTCTAGCTATTTGTAAAATATTTCGAGTTTTTGAAAAATAAGTCATCTGTTAACTACCATTCAACGAATTTTCGACTCAAAACAAATTATATTGTGCTATTTGTCATGTCAAACAAATCCTAGATATGTATTTTAAACAAAATCGTTAAAGCCCTTTTCGAAAAAAATTTAATTAAAAAAAACTCGTCAATAAACCATCCTTAATTAAAGGGCTAGTGTAGAAAAAGTATTTGGTGGTATAGTCCTATAGTATCAAAATATCATGTTTGGACAAAATCCATTAAACCATTTTGAATCCGTGGCCAGGGACAGACAGAGAGTATCGTAAAATCCACTTGTTGAAGTTTGTGTTAACATAAAACGTAAAATTTGTCATTAACTGGAGATAGATTTTCCTTCACGATCACAATGCTTTCGGTTGATATGAGAAAGTAAAATGATCACTAGAACATACACTACATGTATATGTACTTGGCCTAAAGTAATGTGATCTTAAACTGACACTTTTTATATACATCATTATTTATAAAATAACACAAATAATATTGTAAAATAATATTTTTATATATTTTTTTTTCCTACCGATATTAAAACTTATACTAAAGGCCTACTTATAGTGAACTCTTACCTTACATACCCGATTTATAGACGGCTGAGATTTAAACCAAAGACTCTCATAAGGTGTTGGTCACAGTTGAAAGAGCCATGACGTATCACTCATTCTCATTGCTTTTAGTGCAGTACAATTTTACAATTCATCTTTCATAGAGAGCTATAAAAGCTACTATATCTACTTTCACGTATTCATACGTCAAGTCATGTGATATGCAGCTGTCACTTTTGATAGATATTATTAATATCTATAACATAATAATAATAATAATAATAATAAATATGGTAGCATGTAATTGATTTTGGCCGAAAAAAAAAGTTTGTAATTTCTGAAAGGCTTTTTCTAAGAAAGTTTAACTGTCTTGAGTATGTATAAACAAATATTAACTTTGAAAGTTTCTTGTTAGGTTGACAATTTCTTTTAACCGTGAACACTCACGATGGTGCATCATTTTAGAACTCATCTTGCATTTCATTCGAAATATCCCTTCGAGTCGTGAGCGCTGCATTTGTAAAGTATTCTCATCGTAAAGAAACTTTTGATTCAAGATTGCTTACTTCAACTCACTGACCTTATTTCTAGAATTTGATGTCCCAATACTTATTTGAGAACCTTCTCATTGAAGAAGAAGATAGAAAGAGGGAAAAGGTTCTCTTTAAGGTTCCTCCAGATTTCTCACCCGAAAACCAATAAAGAACCGTCAATCGCGTTCCTTTTCTGCTGCGAAGCAATAAACTTGTGGTATGAAAAAAAAAACGAATTCACCCAAGAGAGTTGAGTCCCTCAACGCCCCCTTCTTACCCCGCCCCACCAACCTCACCCCTCTCATTTCTCCCCCAAGGCTACTTGGTAGAGACAAAGACTGACACTTGACGCCATGTCAGGAATTTCTTTTGAATGGTGGGAAATGAAACGAGTCTTGCACTCTACTTTCTTACTATCTCATAATAAAGGAAAAATCGAGCTCTTGATTAAAACAAATTTTTAAGTTTTGAACATGGTGACAAAAAATAATATTTATTTACAAATATCTAATTCTGAAGTAATCGCTACCCCCACCCAACGCACCCCTCTCCAGATTAATTGCAGTGTCTCACCAGGAATGGGTATTTTACTACCATACAAAGAGGATACAAAGTTGATTGGCTACATTATTTTATCATTTTGACAACTTTATAAGTCCAAATTGAAAAAAAACTAATTTATTACTAGTTTACTTAAGAGTGATTTTTCAAAAATTTGGAATATTTTACAAGTGGGTTTAACAATTTGGTTCCAAATGGGTATCTTGGGAGTGGTTGACATGACAAATAACCCTGCATACTTGGTTTTTGGGTAGCAATTCGATAAAGGGTCGTCTACTGAAGAGTGATTTTTGAAAATTCATACTTATTTTGAAAATGGCTATAACGATTTTGCTTGAAATGTGTATCTTGGAAACGTTTGAAGTGAACATGACAAATAAAGCTGTATACTTGTTTTTGGGGGAGAAATTCGGCTATGGATAGTTTAATGATACTTTTTTATTTTAATTTGAACATTTAAAAAAAATTACTTTAGCGATTTGGTTCAAAATTGATATCGGGAGACTATTTCACATATTAATAATAATATATCTTTATTTATCTAAAATAAATTAATTTAAGGGTAGTTAATTAACAACAGATTGTAGAAAGTTTGGATGTTTTGTAAATTGACCTTGAAGACTAAATTCAACATGATAATTGTTTTTTATGATAAATAATAGGTTTTTATTTTTACAAATAAAAAATAGTTTTTTGTTAGCCTACAAATAAACTATTTTTGAAATTTTGTTAAATTTATCTGGACAATTTGGTTTAAAAGTTATATATAAAGAGTGATAATTGTGATTAACAAGATGATGTGTTTGGTTTTATGAGTAAAACCTATTTAACTTTAATTTACTAAAGACCTAATATAAAAAAGTTCTTCGAAGCCATAACACACAATATAAAAAAGTTTGTGCGATTGTGTCGGCCTTCTTATATCTTATGATAATTTTATTTAATAATTTTTAATTTCGCTTTGAACAAAAAAAAAAGTTAGTATAATAGACTAAATAATTCATCTAGTTTTCTTAATATTTACCCACTTCGAACGCCTCTTTGGTCTAGCGTTCAAGAGTCCCTAGCTACAGATCCAGAGGTCTTGGGTTCGATCCCTGGCGATCCCAGATTTTTCTGTGACGCTGTGGGTCTGGAACGGGGTCAACCTCCGCCTCGTGAGGACAAATGAGGAGCTACTGGAATAAATAAGTAGTAGCTACGGTCTAGAAAAATGAGATTAACTCCCGGATGGCTCGTTGTGCTGACCACATGACACCCTCTATCCACCAATGTTAGCTCTATCTTCGCCAACATGCTGTGGCCGATCGGTGACGCCTTTTTTTTTCCCCACACACTTTATTTCAATCAAATTATTCCAAACTTATTTCAATTTTTCTAATCATTCACTATTCAATCTTAACTAATTAAATCTATTGCGAAACCAAGTGATCCGGAGCTCAGTCCAGGTGAGGTCCCGGACGCGGATGACCCCCCATTGTGTGTTAACCACCTGTGAGGACAATGTCGTTCTAAAACCACATCAGTGCGGCGAATTTGTATTAGTTGAACGCAAAGAAATGCGGAATGCTGGTGGAGCGGAGAGGAATGTTGTTTTTTCACCCGGCTCGGCTCGGCTCGTGGTCAGTGAGCCCAACGAAGTACGTCAGACGGCTAATTTGGGTTCCGCCGGCTGCAAATTCCATCTACGTTCTAAACATTGCGTTATAATTCTCGGCGTCTACAGAATGTTTCTGCAAGAAAGGTCGCTACTCTCAAAGGCCAGTGATCAGTCATTCTAAGAAAAGAAGTTTATATAAACTAGTGTTGTATTCCGAATTGTTTACGAGCTAGAGTTATTTAAATGTACAGTATTTTGAATTTGGTGCGACACATTGTCCTTCACTTCTGCTGTAATGCACCGCTGTCTGAAGAATGTACAATCGATGTCATTTGGCTGTTGTGAATTTTTTTGTTTTGTTTTTTAGAATTGCGTCTCACTACCCGTTCGTATCATATGCCTATGTACTAATTACGCTAATGGGTTAGGTAGTAGGAAGGTTTAATTTAGAGGAAGTGCACCAGAATTCGCGTAGAGGGAACTTGGAAAAACATTAGGGGAAACCACCCTCAGTGCACATGACCGGGATCGACACCCTATCTCCCCGTTTTTGGCGATCTAGTCTAACATGAGAGTAGCGCGTTAGACCATGCGGCCACCGAAGCGGGTCTATACATCTTCAATTCCTAATCGTGGAGTGTTTTCCGGAATTCTACGTAAATATCCAAGACCGTCGACGTTATTCTCCAACAGCAGCAACGACATTCCATCGCAAAAGAAGAACACAGTAGAAGTATTGTTAAAAAATGCAACAAATATTTACAAATATCGATTATGGATAATATGCTGTATTTGTAAGAAATACAGCATATTATCCATAATCGACATTTGTAAGTATTTGTTGCATTTTTTAACAATAGTTCTACAGTGTTACTACCAACAATCACAGCACACCGATGCACATGCTTCAGACAATGGAGCATTACGTCAGGAGGGAATGACAGTGTTTCTCGTTAAATTCAAAATACAGTACATTCAAATAGCAACCGTTAGAATACGACACATTCTTTTTATCACTGGATATTATTACTACCTGTTCAGTTTATATGTATAAATTATAATTACTCTTATGTGATAAGATTGAAGAAGGAAGCATTTTAGAGGTAATCTACACAAATTTCCATGAAAGGAGAGTGGGAAACCATTAAGGAAAAACAACCTCAATAGACCCGACTAAGATTCAAACCCTAATCTCTCTATCAGCAGACCATTCTAACACGAGAGTTTTTATAAACTGGTTTTTTTTTTCTTAGACTGACCGATACTAAGACCTACTTACCTTTCCTCCTGAAACATCTTTTATAAAATATATTCGAAAATATTATTTTTAAAGTTTCTAAACACTTCATTTTAATCTTCTGAATATATAGAGTGTATCTAGGATTTAGTTTTAAAGTTGAGTTTGTTTGAATATTTTTAAATTTCAATTTTCTTGCAGATACTGACAAGGAAATCACTGAAACAAACAGGGGTAGACCTTGTGCCTTTACGAAAGAAACCTAGCCTTATCTAACACAAAAAGTCCTTATGAAAGAATAACAATAAGAAGAAAAGACTAGCTACTCCTCCAATGTGCTCAAGTGCTACGCAAAGATTGCGGCACTTGATTAATGCGATCTCGTTCTAATCTGTGGATGAGCGGTGAAAGTGTTTTCTGTAGTCCCGTGTGTGGAACATCTTGGAAGGAAAGTTCTCCCGGGCCCAAGAGAGGGAAAGTGGTCGTGTTAGTGCCGTGGTATCGGGCGGGCCGGGCTGTTTGTCACATCCGGAGATGATCTCTTCAACCGGTTACACTGACATGACACTCTCACACACTCAGACTCATACGTGCTGGAACATGGAGCCTGGATTATTCTCGCTCACTTCTAAGGATCAGAGATTGGAGTCCACATTTCTGGAAAGGTTTGATGGGCATGCAGACTAAGGGGAGGGCCAGACTGGGCCAGCGACTAAAATATAAAATAGAACATATTGGTTGTAATGAGAGGTGGCCAGACTGAAGCGCGCGTGCTCGACCCGGTACATCCTAGTTTACAGGTGCTAGGAAATATTATTGTATGTTGGTTCATTGAGTGCTAGGAAAACTTCTTATTTTGACATTTTTATTACTATCGATAGGTTTAGCACACTTGCTACTAACGGCCTAATTTAATTGGTAAGATCATAAACCACACTTATAACTGATATGTTAAAATACTTCAATATTATCAAAGTAGGCCTTTACAAATAAGAATCACCATTAGCGTGGAGAGAGGATGAGAAAACCACAAAAATAAATCCCTTGTTAAAAACCACCCTCAGTTCACTGAACCAAGATTCGGAGCCTCCTCGTCAACAACTATCGAGAGCTATCTGCTAATCACGCGCTCGCCTAGTCGCTTGCGCGCTCCTCTCACGCTTGTCAGTCTGGCCGAACTCTAAAGTAGATGTTGACGCTGGGACAAGGTGACCGTCATCTGTGTCTGGTCTTAGCACACATTAGTTTGAATGCAGCTTTGCGCACTGGGACACTGCATTGTGTGGACCAGTCTAAGTGCTTCTAACGTGTCTGAGCTCCGACACATGTGTAGGACACGGACATTGTGTCCGGCTGAGTCGTCGCTAGAGTCCATTCGCCATAGGAGTGGTGGTAGCTGAGAACTAGCATAAGATGTAAAAACTGTTAAAATAAAAACATAATTAAAAAACAATTGTTGTGAAGGTTTTGGCTTCCACAAGTGACAACAAATCAATGGTTTTGCAGATCGTATGGTTTGGCGAATGGATACATGAGTGTAGATTTGGTAAATTTGCTAGCTCCCGGTTACCACCACTCCATTGGTGAATAGACTGTACATCGCTTTTCTCAGTATCATATACACTCCTGTGATTCCTTCTCTCACATTTTCGAGTAATTCATTAAATGACGTTTTTGACATACAAAAGTATTGAGAAAAACTTTTGGTAATCTATCCTGAGATCGTCAAATAGTGAGCAGAACAAGCGTTTCTCCAGCCGATCACGTAGCAGATTATGTGAGGGTAGGCGTTATTTCCCTCTTTCCACTCTTCTGTCTAGAAGCACTAGAAACAACACTTATATTCTGTTCACTGTAGGAATTGTTTTCTGAAAGGCCTTTTTCCCAACCAGAAAGCTATTATATAGCAGGATTTTATTAGGAAAAAAGACCTTTCAGAGAGTAATTCCTGCCGTGAATGGAGTATAACTCATCGCTTGAGCTAGAGTTCATTTTAAATACAGCACAGTAAAATTTTCAGAAAACGAGGGGAGAAGGGAGGGGGACCAGCTAAGTCAACTGAAAAACATTTTATTGATAACAAACACCAAATTTAAAAAAAAAAAGAATCGGTATGAACCGCGATAAAATGCTTGATATTTA
>CABFWB010000170.1:56007-79396 GCA_902151455.1 Timema bartmani | reverse complement strand
TTTTTTTTTTTAATTCGTCATCTAGCCTCGATTCGAGGTTTATCATTGCTGCTGCTGCTGCTGCTGAGGCATCGTGGCGGGCTTTTATCCTACTTTTTAACAATTATTATATAACTAAACGGTAGTTTGATTGTGTAAGACATGGACAAGTAAATGGATTATAATTTTTTTTTATAGGTACTAGATAGAAAGCCTTCATCATTTCCCAATAGGTAGACTCACAAATGTAAAGTTAAAGGTATCGTAAAAGAAATGTCTACTGTAATTTGTGAAAGGTAAGAAAGGGGGAAAAAATGTGGAGCTAGAATGATTTGAGTTAATTAGATCAGCTGACAATACAGCTCCTGTTACAGAGTGAAGTGCTCCATAAAAGGTTGGTTTGGGTATAGCCTCATTTCTAAGTGCTGCCGCTTTATTTTTTTATCACAAGTAAATGCTTATTTCATTCTATCCCTATGTGAAGTGTCTTTCATCTCCAACAAAGCACTTCACAAAGTTGTATTACCCGAACTCATTTATTTGAGGTAATTTAACACGTGAACTTTAAGAACCGGCTGATTATATCAGCACACGACTTATAAACTAGCTTAAATCTAGAACAGACACAACACTCAGGTCCCCGGTCGTTTATTTATCACTGTGAAAGAATAAACCCACATTTCATTAGTGATAAATTTTTCGGTCATTGCAGGAATCGAACCTTGGACCTTAAGCTTTGTAGACAGACACGCTACTGACTGAGCTAAGTTGTCGAACCACGTAGGAGAAACTTTCCTTAACGAACCCGTTCGGGATTCAAACCCCGATATCTCCATCACGAATAATCCAGTGTCACTCTCGCAGAGTGACGTGCCTTAGACTGTGTGATCACAGATGTTAATTTCACCACTTTATTTTATTTTTAAAGAATAATTAAAGTAATACACTTTATGAGCGAGTATGTAAAAGCGATTAGGACAAAGAGAGATGACGTTGATAATTTTACTTCATATGAATTTAAACTTTATTTATATCAATATTGAAATAAAACATTTGTTTCATTAAAGTCATATTTTATGAACAAAGACTGTTCTGCTAATTAATTATGTTCTGAGTTAATTATTTCCTCACTCGTAAAGAGAGTTTTCACACTTGAGCTTAGGGTCCTGATTTCACATCTCTTCAAGGATGAAAAATGTATTAATTATGGATTAACTCAAGATTTATCAATTCATTGTGAGAAAGGTTTGTAAGCTTATGAATTTTAAAAAAAAGTCGCTTTGTAAAGAACAAAGTGAACAGAAAAATTCTGTGCTTGCCATATTTGTTTTATTTTACTAATTAATTCAATATTATATTTTAAACAAAACACAGGTCTCACTAGCCTCTTTTTATTTTTTTATTTTTTTTGCTACTTTTAAAATAAAATTACAAAGCAAGTCATTTTGACTAAAAACACGCCTTTGACATTTATAAAGTGTAATGCAAAATAAAGCCCTAGCCTTTTTACGAGATATACGGGTACATAGCTATAAATACAACGCGCTGATAAAGAACAAATCAAGTTTAAACTAGACACTAAATCAACTCACAATATGAATTTGTTAATTTTCTAACTGTAGATTTTTGTCTACCAAAATAATATTAACTACGAGTATAACACTTGTGAAAAAGAAGACTGTGTTTGTTCTGTTTATATAGATTATTATAATCTATAACATTCTAAAACGCTATTACCAAATTTGTATTTTAAAAGAAGAAGACTGTAATTACTAATGTAAATTTTCTTTAGTAACGGTAATATAAATATTTCAGTTTTATATAGTCCTATTACTTTATCTTAATTTGGTTATATTAGTATTGGTTAAGATTTTTTTTGTATTATAAATGAAAATATGGTTCTACTTGTTTACACAAATTTTGGTGTATTTTGGTGTATTCTTAGTAGTGAGGAAAGTTGAATTTAGGGGCAGTTTATCCACATTTGCGTGGAGACAGGAAAAACCATCTTGGTACACCCGACCGGGATTCAAACCCCGATCTCCCTATCATCGGCATTCTAGTCCAACACGAGAGTTACACCTTAGGCCATGCGGCCACTGATGCAAGTTTGGTGAATTCTTGTTAATGGAATAGTTCGATAGAACTGTTTGGGAAATTATGCAATTAAAATTCAACTATATATTAGCCGCATCGCTGTATGTGTGGTCAAACGCGTAACACTTGCATTATATTGGATTACCTGTGACTAGGAAGTCAAAGTTCGGATCTCTATTGGAGTTTACTGGTAGTTTTCCCTAAATGATTTCCCACTCTCTCTCCACGGAAAATAGGGTACGATATCTATCATTCGTACCGTTCTCATCTCTACCCCAATAACCTGGACGGGTAGTAAGGCGTGATGTACCCCAATAACCTGGACGGGTAGTAAGGTGTGATGTGCTCCAATAACCTTGACTGGTAGTAAGGTGTGATGTGTCCCAATAACCTTGACTGGTAGTAAGGTGTGATGTGTCCCAATAACCTTGACTGGTAGTAAGGCGTGATGTGCCCTAATAACCTGAACGGGTAGTAAGGTGTGATGTGCCCTAATAACCTGAACGGGTAGTAAGGTGTGATGTGCCCCAATAACCTGAACGGGTAGTAAGGTGTGATGTGCCCCAATAACCTTGACTAGTAGTAAGGTGTGATGTGCCCCAATAACCTTGACTGGTAGTAAGGCGTGATGTGCCCCAATAACCTGAACGGGTAGTAAGTTGTGATGTGCCCCAATAACCTTAACTAGTAGTAAGGCGTGATGTGCCCTAATAACCTGGACGGGTAGTAAGGCGTGATGTGCCCTAATAACCTGGACGGGTAGTAAGGTGTGATGTGCCCCAATAACCTTGACTAGTAGTAAGGCGTGATGTGCCCTAATAACCTGAACGGGTATTAAGGTGTGATGTGCCCTAATAACCTGGACGGGTAGTAAGGCGTGATGTGCCCTAATAACTTGAACGGGTAGTAAGGTGTGATGTGCCCCAATAACCTTGACTGGTAGTAAGGCGTGATGTGCCCCAATAACCTTGACAGGTAGTAAGGCGTGTACACACAAAAAATAAACCCTATATTATACGCATCGCTAGGCATGGGGTTTAAATAAATGTCAAGCCCATATAGTCTTTTTTGCCGGTTAAGTGGGAAGTCGAGGTTCGATTACAGACCGGGTGTACTGTGTTCGATTTTTCTCAAACAGTTTTCTAACTCTACTTCCACTCAAATGCGAGTACAATTCCTCCAAATTCTACCTTGCTCATTTCCACTCTATTGGTGTAATTAAATGTGTATAGCCTGGATAGGTAGTAAATAAAGGTCTATGTATACAACTATTTATATTATAGAATGTAAATATATCTAAATTTGGTTCGGTGGCTGCATAATATAAGCTGTCACTATTGCAATAGATTAGACTGTCTATGACAGGGAGATTGGGGTTCAAATCCCGCCTGGTATACGCAGAATGTTTTTTATACATGGTTTTCCACTCTCAACTGTAAATGCGGGTACACTTACTATGAATTCAACCTTCCTTATCCTAAACTCATTAGTATAATTAGTACACACGCGTATAACCTGAACAGATATTAAGACGCGGTGCTTACACAAATTATATATATGTATATATTTGTATAACCTACATATTGTAATGATGATATTTATTAGATTTCCATTCAAAATACTATGTTGATAAAGTAATAAAGTACATATTCATTTTTNGGGTAGTAAGTTGTGATGTGCCCCAATAACCTTAACTAGTAGTAAGGCGTGATGTGCCCTAATAACCTGGACGGGTAGTAAGGCATGATGTGCCCTAATAACCTGGACGGGTAGTAAGGTGTGATGTGCCCCAATAACCTTGACTAGTAGTAAGGCGTGATGTGCCCTAATAACCTGAACGGGTATTAAGGTGTGATGTGCCCTAATAACCTGGACGGGTAGTAAGGCGTGATGTGCCCTAATAACTTGAACGGGTAGTAAGGTGTGATGTGCCCCAATAACCTTGACTGGTAGTAAGGCGTGATGTGCCCCAATAACCTTGACAGGTAGTAAGGCGTGTACACACAAAAAATAAACCCTATATTATACGCATCGCTAGGCATGGGGTTTAAATAAATGTCAAGCCCATATAGTCTTTTTTGCCGGTTAAGTGGGAAGTCGAGGTTCGATTACAGACCGGGTGTACTGTGTTGGATTTTTCTCAAACAGTTTTCTAACTCTACTTCCACTCAAATGCGAGTACAATTCCTCCAAATTCTACCTTGCTCATTTCCACTCTATTGGTGTAATTAAATGTGTATAGCCTGGATAGGTAGTAAATAAAGGTCTATGTATACAACTATTTATATTATAGAATGTAAATATATCTAAATTTGGTTCGGTGGCTGCATAATATAAGCTGTCACTATTGCAATAGATTAGACTGTCTATGACAGGGAGATTGGGGTTCAAATCCCGCCTGGTATACGCAGAATGTTTTTTATACATGGTTTTCCACTCTCAACTGTAAATGCGGGTACACTTACTATGAATTCAACCTTCCTTATCCTAAACTCATTAGTATAATTAGTACACACGCGTATAACCTGAACAGATATTAAGACGCGGTGCTTACACAAATTATATATATGTATATATTTGTATAACCTACATATTGTAATGATGATATTTATTAGATTTCCATTCAAAATACTATGTTGATAAAGTAATAAAGTACATATTCATTTTTTACATCTATTATTGTTTTCAGCCTATGAGCTGGGTCAGTTTTTTAAATTCAAATCCGGTCCCGGCACAGATTTATCAGATTACCAAACCCTTCCTTCACCTCTGACAAGACGTGTATTAATCACAACTTGTGAATGTGTGGAACGCCAGGCCTCCACCATGGTTCGGATCCCACGTTAAACTGTAGTTCCTCCATTTCATCTCACAATCACCCTACCATTACACATTAGCGTAAGTGCGTATAAACCGAACGAGTAGTAAGACGCGGTGTTAATAATAATATTTATTCAAGTCATATATTTTCCACTACCGGCTTGCTAGGCCTATCGTAGCTGCATATGCTTTATAATCTAATTTAAGTCTAGGACAGGGACATAAAGTCTACGGCCGTTAATTTATCAATGTGAAAGTGTAACCACATAGATTCATCAATGACAAAATATCGGCCTCGCCGAGAATCGAACCTTGGACATTTGGTGCACTAAATAGACACTCTACCGACTAAGCTATGGTGTAGGATTGATCAAATAGACATTTATTTTTTATTTTAAAAGTATTCTTAATTTATAAACTCAAAAGATCACACATTTTAATGAGGTAAAATAACTAATTAATTAATTAATTAATTCAGTTAATGAGCCTCACCAACTAGTGACATTGAAATGCACTCATAAGTGTCTAGACTATTTATCAAAAAACTCACGACCTATTGTTGTTTATAA
The DNA here is from genome assembly GCA_902151455.1 of Timema bartmani. Taxonomy (NCBI): domain Eukaryota; kingdom Metazoa; phylum Arthropoda; class Insecta; order Phasmatodea; family Timematidae; genus Timema; species Timema bartmani. The sequence goes on along the minus strand of CABFWB010000170.1, from coordinate 73,931 downwards.
TTAATAAAACGACTGTCAGAAAAGTTTATTCATATTGGTGATCAGATTATAATATTCAATTACGTTTGCTGCTGGCATTATAGGCAGCAAATATTTTTCTATAACTAGATAATAATCTGGATTTTCACCATATTTCTTGTTTAGTTGAAAAAAAATCACTTTCGCTTGCAAAAATGTCACCTACTCGTTTGTCAACCAAACTTGCTTAGTCATTTTATGTTTTAAATCTTAACAAAATGAGATAAATTATTTTAAATGAAATAGTAAAACAATATAGGGGCAGGGTAATCACCCTATTGTTTTATCTATTTAAATTAAAGATGTCTGCATATTTACCTAAATAATAATATCCAAAGACCTACAAAATAATTACAAATAGCCACATAGACATTAGTGTAAAATTTTATGCTGAACTTTATAGGCCGTAAAGGCTTTATTTTAGAAACACGCCATGTCACTGCGTTGTTCAAGACACTTTTGCGTTGTCAGTTTTCACTATGTTAATATAAATAAATATTAAAAATGGCACGTTGGCGCTGAAATAGCCCGTTAAGATAGGCTGTTAAGGTGGGGTGGAAGGGGACGAGAGAAAAGGTAAATGTTTTTTGCAGTTTTTATAGCAAAACCTTTTTATGGCCAACATAAATAAAATATTACTTCATTAGAAATATAAGAGTTTAATTTTCTTTATATGAGTGATATAAACAATTGTTGAATATCTGTCAAGAGTTTCCTGGAATTTAATGACAACATTTTCTCTTAATTTAAAAAGTTTTGTCATTTAATGCCGCTATTCTCATGACAGATATTCAACAACTGTTGATATTATCACCATGTGAAGAAAATTAAACTCGATGTTTCTACTGGAGAAATATTATTTTTATTTTTACCAAAACAAATATTTAGATATAAAAATTACACAAGCACTGGCCTTTTCTAGCGCCCCCTTCTACCCGACCTCTTAAGTGATAAAGTAAAAATGGATCACGAATAATATCAGATGGGTTTATAATCCCCATTTCCTAAACCACTTATAAAAGAATACATAAATAACATTAAAAGCGACTCGCTTCGGTGGTCGAATGGTCTAAGGCGTCACTCTCGTAATAGACTAGACTGTTTATGACGGAGATATCGCTGTTCGAATCTTGGTTGGGTGTATTACTGAGGGTGCTTTATTCTAAATGGTTTTACACTCTTCCTACAAGTTAATTTGGGTACACTTCCTCTAACTTTGACCTTTACAATTCTTAACATAGCATAATTGGTTAATATGCGTGTAACCCTAATGGAGTAGGAATGAGGAAAGAAGCATTTTAAAAGTAATCTAACCGAATTTGCTTGTAAGAAGAATGGGAAACCATCCAGGAAAAAGAAACGCCCTCATTAGAACCGGGATTCGAATCCAGGTTTCCCCGTCTATATCATGCCAGTCAAACACGAGAGTGACGTCTTAAACAATTTGGCCACTGAAGCCGGTTAATGTGTATTTAAAAATAAATACATACGTACAAAAATAATATTGTTCAATGTTTACATAATACATTACTCTGAACGTTAGAAAGGGAAAAAACAAAAAATCGACCTAATATTTGCTAATATTATTTGTAGATCTGTGTCTCGCTACCAAAATACCGGCACATTGCACACCGAAAACATTAAACATAACTTTCAACTGTCAGTCTGACAGATAGGCCCATGTAACCTTGTTTGTTTCAAGAGCAGGGGAAATGTTAGTTCGGAGCGCCGCCACGCCTGTCTTCATTCAACCTGACAGGGCGGTAACCGTGACGTCAGATCTGATTGACCTCAGACTTTCTAGCAAATACTTTCCCACGCAAACACACACTCACACACTCACATACGCACACTACCCCCCCACTCACTCGACAAAACACCTTAGTAACTTAACAACAGTGATTCATATAAAAAAAAGTGATTGTATAATATTATAATCCCATTACAGTTAGGAGAAGAAACATTTGTAAAGCTTTGTGATGATGTAGGAGAGAAAAAAGAGAATGAAATGGACAGATCACGTGACTAATGAAGAAATTCTAAGAAGAGTCAATGAAAAAAAACCTTCTCTAGGTGATTCTAAAAATAAAGACCAACTAGATGGATAACATTATGAGAAGACGCTACTTATTTAGTGATGTAGAAGACAAAGTGGAAGAGAAAAGGGGAACAGGAAGATAATGAATGCAACTGATTAATGACCTTAAACAAGGAAGTAAGATTAAGTTTCAGAATATAAAAAAAGGAAGATGTTGATAAAGAAGACATGGTGGAGGACTCAAGACAAGGCGATGGACTTGTAGGAATACAGAACACCTAATATTAGTGATCTTAATTGATCACACATTTGTAGCCGACGATTTCTGCACGTCAATCACAGACTCTGCCTTGAAATATGAGTGAAGAATTACCCTGGGCACGAGATGACTCCTGGATATCTCGGGAGTCAGAACATTGTAGTACTCAGTCAAGTGTCCCTGGTTCGATTCTCGTGTCCAGATGTCATTTTTCACTTTAAAGAATATTATATTTAGATGCGGCTATAACCATAACTAACAAATACAAGAGCTTGGCTATTTAATCCATCATTATAGTATAAATATTAAAACAATGTTAATATAAAGTTCACCATAATTTTTAGCAATAAAATATTGACACATAGAAAACTATTTGCATAAACACACATTACACACAACAATTTAAATATTTATTTTCTTTTAATATTATTTTGTGAATAAAAAGATCAAAATAAAAGAAGGACTTATTTAGTTAGGCTAGAATAAATGTAGTTTCTATGAAAACAGACATCTACATACTCTTTAATATGAAAAATACCACCTGGACACGGGAATCAAACCCAAGACCTTTGGACTAGTACGTTAATGCTCTAGCCACGGAACTATCCAGGGGTCGTCCATCCGTGCTCAGGGTCATTCTCCTGGACTTATGGATAAGTCGGTGGTTATAACGTTGGCGCACTAAGCCAAAGGTTTCTGGTTAGATTCCCGTGTCCAGGTGCCAATTAGATGTGGCTATAAACGTAAATAACAAATATAATAGATTGGCTATTTAAAACAATCCATCAAGCTATCTGCATGTTAATTAACTTATCCACCACAATTCGTTGAGATAATATAAAGTATGAGGTTATCTGTGTGATAATATTGACTGATCGTCAGCAGTGGTCAGACATTAACATAATCCTGTAAATTGTGTTTTTGATAAATGAAAACATTGACTTTTTTCCCTTAAAAATACGTCATAAAATCAAATCTTTTTAAACTTCCAATCATTATCATTAGCTTGAAAATATAAGCTGTCATCTAACAAGCATATTTTTGCGATGATTATTTTTTAAGAATGTTCTTATTCATTACGAAAAAAAAATCACACATATTAGTATAGTTAGGTTTGTAAGCTAAAAATATCGTTCTCACACTATAAAAACAGACGTAATTAAATAAATCCAAATTATGATGCCACACATGATTCCAGTAAAACTAAAATGTTTAATGACATGTTTTTGCTATAGTTTGTAGTCATTCATTCCATACAGCATGATTGCTCTATGAAATAACTTCACCTACCCCTGCACCTACTAGAATTGGGAGTATAACGCCTCATACTCTTCCAATATCTATAGTCTATAAATATTAAAACGGAACACTTGAATCCTATGGTAATCAGGAGATTCGATATTCGTAAAAATCTCGAAAAAAAAATATCTCAAATACATTATTATGAAGAGCTTTTCTTGATGTACAAATTTTAAGCAATTGGTTAAAGGAATTTATATAAACTTGTTCAGTTGGGAGAGTAACAAACTCACATAAAAAGGACAAAATTGTATTTAAAAAAAAAGTTCTTGTCGTTGTTTTCGACGTGATACATGACAAACAAATGGGGATTTGTCAGTGGTACCAAATCTTAAAAACAACTTGTTTTACATCCAATTTTAAATATGTATCCTTCATAACTAAAATTGTATACATTTTTAAAGATTTGAAGATTGGAATTTAGATTCAATATTCGAAAGAAATTTCAAGATTTGGATTCGATAAATATAGACTTATACCCATCTATAATTAAAGAACTATATTATATCTTAAGATATGGGATTGAAGTTTGTGATGAGGAGAAACAGGATTAGGAAAAAGTGTGAGTACAGGGAGTACATGAGGTAGTAGAGGAAGCAAGACTGAGATGGTATGGGATTGTAATGAGGATGGAGAAGGAGAGGATGACAAAGAGAATGATTATATTGGAACAAAGTGTGCAATTTCTTACTTTAACAACGTACACATCCATAAACAGCTCTAATTATTTCTACCCATAGAATTAAGAAATGTTAAATAAAGCATCAAATACTGAACACTAAACTAACAAATTATAATATTGCAGACGACCCAAACAGACAGTGGTATCTGTACAGTCCAATTTTCACATGAATAGCCTTATCTGACAGCTTGAAAAATTACTAGATCTACTTTCACGTTTTAATACATCAGGCCATGTGATAGGCAGATATATAGTTTATGGAATGCCTTTGTATTTTATTTAATAAATAGTTTTTATTTTGTTGTAAATTATTTTTAATATACTTGTATATTTACGAATTTTAATATGATATAGTTACTATTAAATAAGAATTTTTAAAAACCAAAAAGAACTTTAATTCTTCTCTAACTGGAACAAGAACCTGAATCTTATAATGTTTATTTAGAGACCTGGAATAAGAACCAGAACCGATAAGAATTTCAGTTTGACACCCTGTAGCATGGATATTATCACTAAAAATAAAATAACATTAATATTTTGGTAAAACGTTATAAATTTTTGGCCTTGGTCTTATAAAATGCCCTTTCTATGAAAATTGGTCTGTAGCAAGAATTATATCAGATTGGATGTCTTCACATATTTTCTCATATTATTTATTTGGGACAACTTATTGACTAGAGTTAATAAATAGTTTACCCAGCATAGCACTGGATATTTTTTACACAATAATTAATACTTTCACGGATAATACTTTCATAGCTTGAGACACTTAGAAAAAAAAATACACTTCTTAAAAGTTTCCAATAAATGCATTCATTGTTCTTGGTATAAATGTTGCAGAACTTGTGTAAAATTACTCTTCATATGAAAATGTGAATGTCTGGCAATAATTTAGGCCTTCCATGAATTAACTTCCATTGGAATCATTTAAAATCGTATATGATGATTTTTTTTAAATGAAAATTTTTAATTCATTGTTAAAAAAAAGTATCTCTTTTTATGAATAGAATACACTAACTGTTAAATCAATTCACCACTATTCAATGTATATTTGGTTAAATAGGTTAAACCTTAATTGGTTCATTGCACTAAAAGTGTCAAGTTTCTTGAGCCACACTACACTTCAGAACGAAAAGTCATCCAATTTTTAAAGCATTTATCTAAGCTGCTTTTAAGTAGTTTGTGTGTAACACAATTTATTTGCGCACCAAAGTTGATTTCCCATGTTATAATGGTAAACATTGTTAAATGATAGTAGCACCCCGTTTCTGTCCCGTTTTGAACTGATTTAATTCCCAAATTGAATCCAAAAAGACTAACACGGTAATCTTCTGCAGATAAGTGGCAGTCGATTGTGTAAGTCTAGGATTTTAATTTCTACCATTTTTATAAATTTAAAAAAATGTGTTCTAAAGTGGATGGAAAGTTATAATAGTGTTTCTCAACTTTTGGTTTTATTTATCAACCCCTTTTCGATCAAATAAATACAAGTCGGTGACTCCCTCGCGTTTCATAAAAGAGTTTGGTTTTTTTTTCTCTTTTTTGTTTAGATGCTGTAAAACTTTTTCGAACTTCTTCCTTCATGATAATGGAAAACTTGTAAAAAAAAACTTTGCTCTTAATCCATTAAATGAAAATATTATTTTAAAATACATGTTCATAATCAATTAAATGAACCCTTTTCAAATATATCTTTAGAGTTATAATTCTCTTATGAAGAAGACAAGGAAATGTTTTGGCTGGCAGGGATTAGTTTAGTTTTCAGAATTGGTATTAAAATTTGTTTTAAAAGTTTTACTTTTTTTGCAGTGCCACCACACATTTTCTGATGATTTCTCTTAGGTGGTTTCAATAAAATCCAATACAACAAACTTGTCAAGTTTCTTTTATGTGATTCATCTATAGCATTGTTTCTCAATCTGTGGTACGTGAACCCAAAGAGTTGCAACGTACCATTGTTTTTTACACGTTATAAAAAAGAATGTTTTAACACACATGATTAACAAACAGTCATGGATTTATACGTGTTGCCAAGGACTTTTATAAGCCCTTATTTCCTTCAATCACGGCTTTGATTAGCTTACCACTAAGGGCCAGTTTCATAGTCAAATTTAGTACGCCTAAAGTGCGAGTCGATACTAAATACAGGATGACACCTACCTAGACCAAAATGGAATGGGCCAGTTACGCATATGAAACTGGCCCATTCCATTTTGGTCTAGGTAGGTGTCGTCCTGTATTTAGTATCGACTCGCACTTTAGGCTCACTAAGTCTGACTATGAAACTGGCCCTAAGGCTTTATTAAAATGTGGAACGGCCACTTATACTTTAAAATATATCAGGTTTATTACTATTTTTATAAAGGTGTGAATTGGCTAGGCTACGAACTCAAAATGGGTACGTAACTGGTGAAAGTTCGAGAAACTTTGGTTCAGAAAACCTTGCCTGAAGAAATTAAAATGGACCTACTTCGGTGGTCGAATGGTCTAAGGCGTAACTCTCATAATAGAGTAGATTGCCTGTGATGAAGAGATTGGGGTTCAAATCCCGCCTGGGTATACTGAGAGTGGTTTTGCTAAATGGTTTTCCCCCTCACCTCCAAGTAAATGTGGGTACACTTGATCTTAATTCAACCTTACTCATCCCTTACGCGTTAGAGTAACTAGTAGGCTTACATATGCGTACCCGCCTCGGTGGTGTAGTTGGCTAACGTGCTAGTCGTGTTGAGCTAGACCATCAAGGACGGGGAGATCGAGGTTCGAATCTCGTTCGGGTGAGCTGGGGTGGTTTTTCCTAAATGGTTTTCCACTCTCCCTCCACGCAAATGCTGGTTCACTTCCTTTAAATTCAACCTTTCCCATTCCTAATCCATTAGTGTTATTAGTACTTAAGCGTATAGCCCGAACGGATAGTAAGACGCGGTGTGAAAAACATTAAAACGGGTCTCTAAAACTCTTGTTTAAAAAGCAGTTTTGATATTTGTAGGGTTTAAAATTAAAACTAGTACATATTTTCTTTATGTCCATCCACTTGTGTCGAATACATTTTTATTGATAAAAATAGCAAAGTTAAAAACAATAGGATAAAAGGTATGGGGGTGCAAATGTTGCATTTTCATCCCTAGAAGTCGCCGCATACCGGCCTAGCCTCGGTAATGACGGCGCCCCCAAAGACCCCGACAGGCGTCCTCGTCCACGACACCAGTACGCTCCTCTTGTCAGAGACCGGCGCCCCCCTGCGGGCCACGCAGTCGCCGTAGCTCCTGACGATGAGCTCATGGTCGGGGTAGTTCGTCTCCAGCTCGTTGCCGTAGGGTCGGCCCGAAGGCCGAAGGTGGGCGCCGCGCACCAGGTTGAAGCCGAACACCTCACCCTCGATTCCGTCGTCCAGGCCCTTGTCGAAGTCTGTGTACTCCTGACCCACCACCACGTCGCCGCCTCCGGGGATGCGCATCCCTCTTAGCTGGAACAACGCATTGACATTTCCTAGAGCTCGCTGATTTATTCCGTTAACGGTAGCTTATTACAGTAAAAAAAACCAGTTGCTTTGATAGGTGATGTCACTTTAGATCATTTGTCGAAATGATGTAATAGACTTGCAAGGCGGATGAATACTTAAAATTAGTGTGTGACCAGGCCAGGACTACTGTTAACGCTATTGCACCATATCTGTGTGTTTTAAGGCGTGGAAACCTATTAATATCGAAATTCCTATTTCTAATAAGATAAGTTTGTTCGGTAAACCTTGAAAACTTTTTTAACAACATACAGTATATTAAAAATAATAATCTATATTTAAGATATGTTGAACTTGTTTTATAAAACATCATCTATATAATGTATAATAAAACTCTAAGGTATGTCTGTATATTCAAATTTATTTAGTAGAGCTAGAGTTCCTTTTTTTCTGGGTACTATAAACAACAAGAAGAAGGGAAGAAATACATGTTTAGAATGTGTGTCTATTTATTTGTTGGCAGTAAACTCAAAAAGTACTCATCGTATCGGATCAAAACGAGACTTGTTTTGCTGTACGCATTTTTTTCTGGGGACAGGTTAAGATATACCGTCATTTTGGTTGGAAGAAAAGTTTAGAAAATTTAAACATAGTTCTTTGATAACTTTTATATTATTTGTGCTATTTTATATATTGCCCCCTTGCCCTACACCACGCTGACTGTCCCTCGTGTTGTGTTGTCCCCTAATTGCCCTTTTCCACGTTGTGTTGTTCCCTTCTTGCCCTCTACAACGTTTATTGTCCCCAACTTGCCTTCCTTCCCGTTGTATTGTCCCTTACTTGCCCTACAACGTTTATTCTCGCCCACTTGCCCTCTTCCACGTTGTATTGTCCTCCTACTTGCCCTCCACCATGTTGGTTGTTCCTCGCATGCCCTCCACCACGTTGTACTCTACCTGCCAGTTGTCGCCAGCTGCCCTCAGCCTGCCATTCACATGAAGGCCCCACTTGCCCTCACTCCCGCTCCACGCCTGACACACGTGGTACCACCTGCCGGTCTCCACGTGCATAGCCACGTCCATTACCTCGTGACCCAACACCTCCAGGTGGATGGAAGGGTAGGGAGGAGGGGTCAACCACGACCTGATCAGTCGGTCCTTCTCATCCTCTGGAAACAAGACCAGAATAAAATCATCGCAGTATTGGTTCTAAAATAAATATTGTTTGGGGCCTTCCTTAAAAGCCTCATAGTTAAAATATATATATATTAACTATGAGACTCACCCGCCTCGGTGGCGTAGTTGGCTAACGCGCTAGTCGTGTTGAGCTCAACCGCCGAGGACGGGGAGATCGAGGTTCGTATCTCGGTTGGGTGAACTGGGGGTGGTGTTTCCTAAATGGTTTTCCACTCTTCCTCCACGCGAATGCGGGTTCACTTCCTCTAAATTCAACCTTCCCATTTCCTAATCCATTAGTGTAATTAGTACTTAAGCGTATAACCCGAACGGGTAGTAAGACGCGGTGCTATAATAATAATAATAATAATAACAGTATAGGGTGAATTGGCGATTGGGGACATTTTATGTGATAGATTGGTGTATTGGGCACTTTCGAGTCGACAAGAAATAATTGTAAAAAGGTGGATTGGGCATCGTTGACTCCATTATAAGGAATTATAAACAGATGGATCGGGCATCGTTGACTCAACTAGAAGGAATTGTAAACAGGTGAACTGGTATCGCTGACTCAATTAGAAGGAATTATAGACATATTGCTCGGGCATCGTTGACTCAACTAGAAGAAATTATTAATAGGTTTAATAAGGCTGGCTACTCATCCCGTTTTATATTACAAATTTAGTAAAAGTGTCTCATTAAAGTATTTTATTAGAATTACAACATAATTATAAATTTAGTTTCGAAACGTAGCATGATTTTGACCTGTTTAGCTGTTTCTTAAATTGTATTTGTAATGTTAACTTTGCATTAGTAAAACGTAAATTATCTACCATTTCCCTGGTATGCCTACAGACATAATACATAATAAATATAACATATGTCTTGTTGATCGCCTTATATTTATAATTTCCAAATAATGCACTTATCTCGCGACTCCTTTGTAGCGCGTGAGCAACCTATCCTGCTTGCCAGCCGTGCGTTGTGCCTATCGTTCAAGGTGTCAATTGCAAGGCTTGCTTTATCCATCACATCATCTTGTTAATCACAATAATCACTATTTATACAACCCGCCTCGGTGGCGTAGTTGGCTAACGCGCCAGTCGTGTTGAGCTAGAACATCGAGGACGGGGAGATCGAAGTTCGAATCTCGGTTGGGTGAACTGGGGGTGGTTTTTCCTAAATGGTTTTCCACTCTCCCTCCACGCAAATGCGGGTTCACTTCCTCTAAATTCAACCCTCCCAATTCCTAATCCATTAGCGTAATTAGTACTTAAGCGTATAACCCGAACGGGTAGTAAGACGTGGTGCTAAATATTATTATTATTTGTTTAAATATTTTAATTAAAAAAACTGCCATCACTAAACTACCAATAGCCGAATTTCCCCCAAAAAACAAGTATACAGCTTTGTTTGTCATGTTTATGTAAAACAATCCCCAAACAAACATTTTAAGCAAAATCATTATAGCCATTTCCTTAATAATTCAAATTTTCTAAAATCACTCATCAGTAAATGACCCTTTTATCGTTACCAAATACCAGGTACACAGGGTTATTCTTCTTGTCAAATACTCCCAAGAAACCCATTTGGAACCAAATAGTTAGTGTAATTTTAAAAATATTTCCAATTTTTGAAAGAACAGTCATCAGTAAACTACCCATAAATGAGTGTTTACCCCAAAAAATTGTTATTTGTCATACCACACAATTTCCAGTTATACAGTTGAACCAAATTGTTAGAGCTATTTTCGAAATATTTCAAATTTTCAAAGATGTCTCATCAGTAAATCACCCCTCAACGAACTTTCACTCATAAACCAACTATACACTGCTCTTTGGTATGTCAGACAAATCCTAAATATAAATTTTGAACAAAATTGCCTGAGACATTTTTGAAATATTTGGAATTAAAAAAAGTTACTCATCAGTAAACTACCCTTAATTTGAGGGCTAGGGTCAAAAAAAATTATATGTATAGTCCTGCCAAATATAAATATCAAGTTTATACAAAACACATTCAACCGTTTAGGATCCGTGGATAGGGACAGACAGACGGACTTGTAAAAAACACTTTTTTAGGTTTGTGTTCACAAAAAAAGTAAAGATTCGTCATAATCTCGAGATTGATTTTTTCACGATTGCAATACTTTCTCTTGATATGAGAAAGTAAAAAGTGGAAAGAGAAGAACCGGAATACTTTAATTTAGTGAGGTTGGAGTTCAAACCTCGGTTGGATGTACTTGATTACTTTTTTTAACTAAACGACTTCCAACTTTCTCTCGTTGCAAATGCGGGTTCATTTCTTACGAATTTTGTCTTCCTTATCCCTATTCCATTAGTGTTAAATAAGTGTATTGCCTGGATGTGGATCATGAAAATACACACTTATTTGAGACATTTAACTTCATATTTTTAAACAAAGTTTATGAATTTCTGGTAGGACAAAAGGATTTAAAGATATTTATTGGTAAGAAAATCGGGATATAAATTGCGGCTTTGATATTGAACATTTGTAGACTTAAATATGATACATAACCTTCGAAGTAAACGTAGTTTTTTTTATATAAAAAAAAAGATTTAATAGAACTCCAGAAATTGATGTCGAACTATATTGTAGGTCTTTTTAAAATTGCGGCATCCCTCTTTGAATGGTTTTGAAATTTAAAACTTTCGGGCCCAACCCTGATGTATGAGCTTACCTTTAAAGAGAGAGAAAAAAATGAAAATTTTGTTCGGTAGCATTTCGAAAAAAACTGTCGAAAGGTATTTTTTTGTTTCTATCACCGCGTCTTACTACCTGTTCAGGTTATACGCATATATGATAATTATTTTAATGGGGTAGGGAGGAGGAAAGAAGCATTTTAGAGGTAATCTACCCTCATTTGTGTTAATGAGAGTGGGAAACCAACTATCATAAACCACCTTCAATAGACCTGAACGGGATTTGAACCCCGATCTCCCCGTTTTCAGAAGGCCTGTCTAGCACGAGAGTGAAGCCTTAGACCCTTCGGTCACCGAAGCGGGTCGAAGCGTAATTATTCTTGTTTTTAATTAATATTTATTTCAAATGTAAAGTACTCACTGGAATATGAGAATAAGGGATGTGGGTAGGTAAAGTTGAGTGTCTTGAACCACAGGCAGAACGTGAAGTCCTGGAGTTGAGGCAACTGCACGTCGTACTTGAGGAACTGAAACAAGAGGACCGTCACATTGAGGACACGGGTTCATTCCAATTTTTCAGAGAAAGGCCCTTTTACAAAATACATATATTTTCGGCCAAGATAAAGGTCATTCGACAGTAAAAAAAAAAGTAATGCACAGTTTTAAACAAGTGTATAATTATAATGTATAAATAATGATTCGATGATTTCAAATTATTAAAGTTCACGAGTTAAAAGTTATCATACTTGCTATTTTATGCTTTTTGCGTGCCATTGTTAAGGTAAAGTGATGTATGGAGCTGAAATTTTGTTTGGTTAAGATATGCATATGAGGTGTACACAATGAAATATTTTTAATGATAATATAAATATTTCATTGTGTACGCCTTATATGAATGTCTAGTTATACTAAATTTCAGCTCCATACATTCGTTATTTTACTTTAACAATGGCACGCAAAAAGCATAAAATAGCAAATTTGATAACTTTTAACTCGTGGACTTTAATAATTTGAAATAATTGAATCAGTATTTATAGGCTATAATAAAAAAAAGCATGAAGTACAATTTTAACTTTAGAATGACCTTAATAACAGTTTGCTATATCATTAATGTGATTTTTTTTAGGTATCTTTTAACTGTCTATGAATATTATACTTTAGACATCCTTGCGTTTTAGCGCCGCTGGCCTGGCTTTTTTAGTAACTTAACCTAACTTAATTGCACTCGAATCGGTAGACGCGCGGGGCCAAGGCGTCAAACTCGTCCGGTAACTCTCAAGTCGGGATTCGAATATTGTCCAACCTACTTCGATGGCCACATGGTCTAACGCGCTACTATCGCAGTAGACTAGACTAGTCGGGGAGATGGATGGAGGTTCGAATCTCGGTCGGGTGTTCTGATGGTGATTTTTCCCTAAATTTTTTTCAACTCTCCCTCCACGCAAATGCGGGTTCACTTTATATAAATATAACTTTCCTAATCCATAAAACCACTAGCGTAGTTAATACATAAGCGTATAAACCGAACGGGTAGTAAGACGCTGTGCTAAATCCTGTCCGTGTGTACTGAGAGTGTGTTTTCCTTAATATTATTGTTTTATCTCTCTCTATCGTCTTGCTCTTTTTTCTCTGTCTATATCTATCTTTCACACACAAACAAACAAACAAACGCACGCACGCGACAAATACCATGAAACTACCGATGCGGGAGGCAAGTAACTTTTTACAACGGCAATAAAAAAAATGTAAGTATACGTGTCAATATCTGGCAGATTTCTCTAGTCTAAACAATATAATATCCAAATACGTGACCGCTGCGACTGCGACTCCCTGAGGCACGCGACGCCCTCGGCAAACTCTATCATCGCATCATCGTGTCGTGGTAAAACAAAGCACGTGACGTAACGCGCCAACAATTAGCGCAGTAATGAAACTGTCTCTTGCATTGTGTATCTTATTGCGGGATCTTGAGGGGGAGGGAAGTGATGCCCCGCTGCGGGGGAAAATATACGGTGGTAACAATCACGAGGAAGGAACGAACGGGACACATTTCCTGGCCCAGATCATTTCCGAGCGGATACAGACATAGAGAGGTGTCTGATGTCATATATATATCATTGTAGGTAATTATTAGAATATATATTATAAATTACCTACGGTGTAATGTATACATATATATATTTATACATATTATGAATAACATACAGTGATATACTATAAATTACCTACAGTATTATATATATTATTTTAGTATTCCGGGCAAAGTTTTTGGGAGAGTTTTAATTGACAAGGTGCGTGAAAAAACGGTGGGGTGGACAAGATTTGGGGTGTGCTTTGTGGTTCCACGCAAGGTAGTGAGTGGTTGCATGGATCAGATATTTGCATTGCAGCGAGTGATTGAGAAATGTATGGCAGTAAGAAATAAAGTTTATTACGTATTCGTTGATCTGTAGAAAGCGTATGATCGGATGAATAAGAGTATGTTATGGAATGTTCTGAGAAAGTATGGTGAGGATGTATAGTTAGTAAATGCAATTCTAGCTGTGTATGAGGGAAGTAAAGCGTGCGTTAGGATGAATGGAGCTTTGGGCTTTGAATAGAATGTTAGACACGGTTGTGTTATGTCTCCATGGTTGTTTAATGTATTCGTGCATAAGTATATGAGGGATGCTTGTTAGGACGCGGTTGGTGTACAAATGGACAATGTGAATGTGATAGTTCTGTTGTACATGCAGATGATGCCGTATTAATGGCTGAGAAGAAAAGGGACTTGCAGAGTGCATTAAATCGTTTGAATGTGACGACAAGCAGAATGGATCTTCGTATAAATGTCTTCAAAACTAAAATAATAATTTTTGATAAGGATGAATCAGGAAATGATTGTCAGTTTAGTATAAATGAAAATTTTTAGAACGAGTGAATGATTTGATGTTTCTGGGTAGAATGTTCTGTAAAAATGAAAGGGCACATGGTGAAATCGATGGTTAAATGCATCTCGGAGAGAATGTATGTGGACTATTGCAAAGAATAAATTAGTATCGAAAGAGGCAAAGATGGCAGTTTATTAAGATATGTTAACGCCTACATTGTTTTATGGACGTGAAGCTTGGATTTGTCAGTAGAAACACAAGAGCAAGATAAATTCGGTTGGTATGAAATATCTAAGAAATGTATGTGGAAAAACTAGTATTGACAGATTCAGTAAGGAATAGGTGCTAAAAGAGTGCGTTTTGAAAGGGAATTCAATAAGTCACTATGTGAAAGGCATCTTACGTTACTTTGGGCATGTTAAGAGGATAAGTGAAGAATCAAATATATGAAGGTAGGGTGTGTGGTTCAAAGGAAGGGAGGGGTAGGCCATGTGAGTCGTGGTGAAATGTTGTAGAATGTATACGAATATGTGAAAAGGATAAACATTAATAGTTTAAAAAATAAGAGAGCATGTTTGACTCGGTTCATGGATGTTGTTGACGCGAAGGGAGTATGCACGGATAGGGAAGTGTGAAGAAAGTTAGTGAGGATGGATTAAGTAGAGTAGTTTTTTTAGCTATGTGTGCAGTTTCTTACTTACCACGTAATGAAACAGCGTAGTTAAGTGTGTATATATATAATATAATAATATATTATACCGTGTTTTATCATACGTAGACTATATCAACCTTAAAAAGTATACATATATACAAATACTTTCGTCTTATAGTGGTAGATTGAAAGTTCTCGAACATTATTTGAACCCGCTTTGGTGGCCGCGTGGTCTAACGCGCTAATCTAGGGTTGGACTAGACTGACAAAGATGGGGAGATCGGGGTTCTGGTCCTGGTCGGGTGCACTGATGGTGGTGTTTCCTAAATGATGTTCCAATCTCCCTCCGCGCAAATGCGGGTGCATTTCCTCTCAATTAAGCCTTCATAATCCCTAACCCATTATAGTAATTAGTACATAGGCGTATAACCTGAACAGGTAGTAAGACGCGGTGATAAAAAAAAGTTGTTTTGAAGTACACTTTCCAAAAGGCACGATTTAATCCGTAGACAACTTAGACACTAAGTCTCACACTTCCATACCTCACCTGTATATATCCCTGCTGTGTCAGTAGCACCTTATACAGGTTGGTGGAGTGGATTGTCCTCTGTGTCATCTTGGCCATCACACCCATCCACAGCAAGGATACCAACCCCCAAACTCCTTTCATGATGAAATTTGGTGTCGGCAGAGTTCAACAAGACGCTGGGGATACCATTGACATCTGCGGGAAAGGCGTTAGTTTCTGGAAGTCAAACAATAACAGAACTCATAACAAATGTGTGTATATATGTACATACATACATATATATATACATACATACATAGATACATACATACATACATACATACACATGTACATACGTACATACATACACATGTACATACGTTACATACATACATACATACATACATACATACATACATACATACATACATACATACATTTCTGATTAATGTGGGAAGTAATTAGAGTGTTGATATCAGACGATAAAACAACACAAAAAGTCCTTATTAAAACATGCCCTATGTTCGATTATTCCTGAGATAAGGCCTTCTAAGATTATGCTGGAATTGTCAATAGCCCTACTTGATACACCCCTGTTCGTACAGCTGCAGCCCTGCCTGTGTACTAGCAGTGATACGTCACTTACAAGAGGTGCAACAGAAAAGTATCTTATCAAGTAGGGATATTAACAATTCCACCAGAATCTTGTAATAACAACTCCACCAGAATCTTAGAAGGCCTTATCTCGAGAACCATCCAACATAGAACATGTCGTCACCCGAGAATGCAAGTGTTCTATCTCCAAAATTGTTAAATTTGAGATGTTTGGTGGTTACGTTTATTTATAATGCATGTGATTCACCTGCGGTGAAATTGAGACTACTATATAATATTACTTGAGAAGATACAAACTCGAGTTGTCATCAAGTAACATTGGTTTTATACACATGGTCAAACTTCAATGCTCTTTTACACAAAAGTGAAAAGTTAGACATAGAACACTTGCATTTTCGGGTGACGACGATATGTTCATAAGGAATGTTTGTGTTGTTTTGAGGTCTACTATCCACATCCCAGTTACTTCCCACATAAATCGATACACCGTATATATATACAACGTGTATCTAAAACATTGCATCAAACTTTGGCAGGCTATTCCTTGGGTGAAAATAGAAT
Source organism: Timema bartmani (assembly GCA_902151455.1). NCBI lineage: Eukaryota > Metazoa > Arthropoda > Insecta > Phasmatodea > Timematidae > Timema > Timema bartmani. Next base: position 57,134 of record CABFWB010000170.1, on the reverse strand, counting down.
AATTCACATCAGCAACCTAGGGTCCATCTTGGATAATAAGGGCGGTATACACCCCTAAAGATAGAGCTAAAAACGACTGTTGTGTGAAATATTATGAAAATTGCTTAGGGTATTACAACGACTATCTGTATACTACTTATTCAAACCTTGATCATTAATAAATTAAATGTGCTGTTACCGTTACCCACTCCCATTATGTAAAAAAGGCGGGGTTGTAAGACTTTTTTCTGCAATAAAATATGTAAGAGTAAGTATTGCCAATTTTGACTTAAGATTACAAAACATGGAGTAAAAATTAACAAAAAAGGTGTCTTGGAGAAACTGTCTAAGCTTTCCCCGTTTCCGAGATAATCACACAAGTTTGATCTCAGAGACTAATGTATCTAACACAGCTACACCAATACACATACATTTAAATCACTAATAAATTATTTTTTTTACATTTGTTTGTAACAATATTTTCTAAAGTTATAAATAAAGCTATTATCCACAACAATAAATTCAAATACCTAATATTTCTTCATATGATTATCAATATGTGATGTAGGCTTAGATAACAGCTCAGAATGGTAGTAAATTTAATATAGATTGGGTATTTTATATACGTCACGTTTTCACAGGGGTCAACTTAGAGAAGCTTTTTTAGGCAATTTAGTGCAATTTAGAGGGAAACCTTTATCTTACCCTGATCTCTGATCATGAGATCTGTAAAATGATCAATTTCCGATTGAATATTAAATTCCTGCGTAATTATGTATACCCACCATTTAATCCTAGTACAATATTCTAGTTAAAGAATTGTTCTGATACACATTTTACAAATTTGTGAAGCTTCCTGATTTTGAACCGGAGGCCTTATAGGCATGCTACCGACCCATCCGCCCACTCATTCACAGAGATAGGCCTTTACCCTCGGATAACTCCTATGTTAGGGTGGCCACCGATCGGAAATACCTGGAATAATATGCTTGAATTGTGTGCATCGGGGAAAAAAAAACACCCTAGAAACGTTCTTGAACTTGGCCATCTGTCGGGAATTTAAAGGGAGAGGATCATTCTAAATTTTTTTTAAATCGTGCAAGGATTGCTTTTAATAGCTTCTAGGAGTATCAAAAAAAAAATTAAAA
>CABFWB010000170.1:20955-55863 GCA_902151455.1 Timema bartmani | reverse complement strand
ACATACCTCTTAGAAGGAAAAAAAAAAAAAATCACAGCCGTTGGAAAAGCATTTTAAACAAATAGTCAAAACTATTTTTTGGCCTTGAAAACCGAGAATAATGCTTGAATTCTATTCTAAATTAGGAGTGGCCACCTTGTAACCATGTAGTTAATACAGCTCAAACCAGCCGTCGCATCGTGGTGCATTTTTTCTGTATTATTTTTTTTAAACAAGGAAATTGAGACCAGTGAGTCCGTTTTACCATATTTAAAAAATACATGAAAATTTAAATATTACTAAATTGATATATAATAATTTTTAATTGAAATTAATTTGCTGTCGGACTATGAATGCAGAAAATCGTTTTACATTTCCCGCTTGAAACGTTATCTTGTATATAATATCCCGGCTGTTCCGCTTCGCTGTCCGAAAGGTCTATAAGCGTCACTCTCACAATATATTGGACTGCTGATGTCTAGAGGAGATCGGGGTTCGAATCCCGGTCGGGTGTATTGAGAGGGTTTTTCCTCAATGGTTTTACACTCTACCGCCACGCGAATGCGCACGATGCTCATACCTTACACATCAGTGTAATTAGTAACCGGCTCCTTGTTGTAGTGGTCAGTGCACCTGACTACGAGTACAGGGTCCCGGTCTCGATTCCCGGCTGGTAACTTGGGTATTTTTTCCATTGAGGGGGGATTATCCCTAATGTTACCGAGGTTTTGTTAATTAGGTTTAAGTCAGGTTAAGACTCAAACCGGCTCAACAATTTTATAATAACAATCATCACATAATATCATTGCGGGTACGACGTGTAGACAACCTCCATATGTGTACCCTGGGCAACGTTCTGTGCCAACAGCGCGACTAATAGTCTACACATGAGGAGACCGAACTGGATGCCATGATGTCCCTCCCAGTTATGCCACTTGAGAGGAAAAAAATAGTCCTTAGTAGATTATACTACTATAAATCCACATGACTGACTGACTGACTCACTCACTCACTCACTCACATTAAATGTTTACCCACTTCCAGATGAGCTAGAAACTTGAAATTTGGCAAACTTATAGCTTCTAGCCTGTAACCGACGGGAAAATTCCAAAAAATTAAAAAGAAAAATTTTCAACCTCCGAAAAATATTCAAAATCGTAGAGAAACTTTAAAGTCGGTGCGGACGTTTCTTTGGAAGTCTCTTGTGGCTAAATGGTAAGACATATCAAAAAAACGGGCTGCACCAGCAGCTACGGATTTGGCAAGATAGAGTTATGATGTTTTGATTTTAGGTAAATTTTGCATATTTTCCACATATTTTTTAATTTTCTGACACACTTATGGGACACCTAGAATCATAAAATTTGGCAAGAATATTGGCACATCCAACTGCCATAAGCGTGCCAAATTTGATGACTGGGGGATTGGGGGCGTAGCCCCCAACGAGCAAAGCGAGTAAGCATACAAACCTGACGGGTAGTAAGACGCGGTCTATAAAAAAATACACATCACGGCTTCTTTGAAATAAGGCCTTGTGTCCTGTTACTAATATCCAACCAGCCAGCCAGCACGCTGGTCCTGAAGGCCACTTTGCATATTATAATCTCACCACAGCTGAATGGCAAATCAGAACAATGTCTACTTTCTTGTTTCGGCTAGCCGCAAGATATATCAGCGCGACGACGCACTGTGTGAGATTTCTCTTCGTCCACGTGATGTAATCTGCCTTCAATGAGCTCCCTAGAGCAAGCAGACAAATGATACGAGCAAACTACTCATTTGGTTGGGTTTGTTTTTTTTATTGAAGTGATTGAAGACCACTCCCTTTTATATCTTCTCTTGAACTTTCACGTTTGGTAGTCTAATGTGTTAAATGTTGTGCCTAGTGAGAGAACTTATCTCTTCATTGTCCGACGTACACTTTCTAAATACGTGATACTGCGGGTACTTGACTTAAAAACTAGCTTTACACAAGTTATAACACCTTTTATAGTATGATACTGCTAGAAAAAACATTTAATGAATTACAAACTTTCTTTTGCCATTAACATTGACAACATTTTATACTTTATTATCGGTGTTATTTTATTTATTTTATTATCTTTCAAAAGTAATGGTTGCATATCACATTACTTGAAGTATCAATAGAATAAAATGGTCTAAGTGCATCTTTTAACTGTCGAAAATGTTTCTTTCTATCTAAACCATATTGTTATTTTCACTCATTTCTATAGAGATTTTACAAAATGGATAAGTATGAACCAGTTTACAAATAAATAAAAGTTGGATACGCACTTGGAAGTCAAGTAATTTGGTGTGACAGGGAGAAGTCAGGAAAATGTTAATAAATCCTCGGAATTTTAAGATATTTTACATACATGTATGATATTATAAAGTAGAACAAAACCTAGTGTAAACTAATAGATTTATTTCCATTTCATTTGATTTTGCAAATATCATAATCATATTTGTCTTTTTTTTTTTCAATAGTTTAATAGAAAACTGTGAAAATAATAATTTTTTTATGGACTAGAAAAATCTTTAAAAGAGAGGGGAATTTCAAAGCTTAACAAGTGTATCAATCTTATAATATTTTTTTCGTCACTTGGAACTAAACCAGGGTTCCCTAGAGTTTTAAAATACCTCTCTACTAGGCCATAAGGATGAAGAATGCANGGGGGGGGGATAGCGTCCACATTTCAGGCATCGAGTGGGATCAAACCAGGGTCTCCAATATCCTTATTCGACCTCCCTGGCTACTACGGCACGAATTGGGTGCGATTGTTGGATATAATATGGCCATATGTTTTTTACTTTTACTATACTCCCCTCTTCCCCCTTTTACAACGTACACACAACGTCCAAATGTGTGGAAGAAACGGTCTGGTTAGGTTAATTACGAGGAACTTCACCGAAATTAGCCGACTGCAGATGACGGGGAGATCGAGGTTCGAATCTCGGTCGGCTGTAATGAGGGGTGGTTTTTCCTAAATGGTTTTACACTCTCCCTTCACGCAAATGCGGGTACATTTTCTATGAATATAACCTTTATAATACCTAGAACCATTAGCTTAATTAGTACATAGGCGTATAGAGCCGAATGGTAGTTAGACAATGTTAAGTAGGAGTGTAGGTAGGTTAAGTGAAACTAGCTAAAGTTACCAGATCAACACTCATCAATCCATTCACCAAACAATTTGATCTGCAAGATCCTATGTTGACTTGCTATCACTTTTGATAAATACTAATTATTTCCGAATAGGTTGAAGTTAGTTACTTTCAGCCAATGCTTGCGATACAGAACCTTCTGCGAGCTGTCACCGCCACTCCTATCTTAGATAGACTATATTCTCACTACCTTTCAGGGTAAACGAAAGGTACAAGATAGGATAGAAAGCTAACAAATGGGGGGGAAACAGGTTAGTGTTGTTGTCCGATATTGAACTCTGACCTACGGGGTCAAGGTCCTGCGTGTTATCCGCGTGACACACCTTGGTTGAGCTGCGTGACATTCGACCATAGTTGACTAAACATTCATTTTACCTCCTGTTCGTAATATTTTAATCGTACATGGTAAATTGCTGATTTAAAAAAATGGAAATGTGAATATATTAGGGCGTTTAACAGTGGACCAAATGGTAGGTTCATCTAGTTTGTCCACTACGTGGAGGTCAGGGTTCAAATCCTGTGTGGGTATAACATTTTGTCTAAATTCAACCTTCCTCATCCCGACCCAAATAAATAAAATAAAGTGCGTATAGTTCGATTGAGTAATCAGTTGAGGTGTGCGGGGGGTGAGGGGTATGTTTTAATCTTAAAGTTAGTACGGTAGTGAGAAGGTTAGATTAAGATAAATTACACTCGAATTAACGGGGAGTGAGAAAGTGAATCTATGAGGGTTGGCATTCCTCGAGGAAATTATCCCTTAGACCTAAGTTTTGTATTATTATTTTTTAATATTTGCGTTTACCACAAGAATTATTAACGATTTAATCCTAAAGAGTAGGGATTACAAGGCTAGCTTAGAGTAAATGCACCCGCATTGACATGAAGTGAGGGTGATCAAATCTCATGAAACTGAGAGGTTAGGGCTATTATCGCCAATAGAACTTAACTGGACTCGAACCTTGTGACTTAATACTTTAATAAGAATCAAGGCGTATAAACCGAACAGGTAGTAAGATGCGATGCTTAAAAAAAAGGAAACTCGCTTCAAGGGTCTAAGGCGTCACTATCTTGTTAGACTGGCCTGCTGATGACGGGTATATCGGGGTTCGAATACCGGTCGGGTCTATTCTGAGAGTGTATTTTCTATATGGTTTCCCACTCTCTTTCCACACAAATGTGGGTAAATAACCTCTTAAATGCTTCCTTCTTCATCCTTAACCCATTAGAGTAATTATCACACATACGTCTCGCCTGAACGGGTAGTAAGACGCGGTGATATTTAAAAAAGAATCAAATGCACCGGTGAATCTAACGCATTGGTTACCGATGTGTGTATCTGAATTTCAAAAACTAAATAAATTGTGCCTAACCTTTCTCCCCCCTCTCGTTAAGAATAAAATATTACCTCGAACATACTGTAAGCCGTGAGGAGTATCTAACGCTCGGCTGGAAGGCTATTACTGAACTGAAGTCTGGTGGCGATCTATTGTATGTGTGGGTGGTGGTACGAAATTGTGTAATACGTTATGTTCCTGATTTTAACGACTGTTTTCACGACAAATTAAAGTCATAACCAACCATTGTGACACAAACAAAAGTAAATATACTCTTAGACTGATGTGTCCTCTCGCAATAAGATCTAGGCCAGTGGAGTCTGGAGGCGGTAGGCAAAGGCTGGCGCTAAATGATAACATTTTTGTTTTATTTTCTCGTGTTTACGAAATATTGAGAAATTATTGGGGGTCATAAAAAATCGATCAGGTTTTTTTTGTGTGTTTTTTAATAAAAGGTAGGTTTACCGTGGTTCGGATGGAAACTGTTTCCAGTAGGGCGTTTGTGTACGTGTTCCTAGAGTGCACAAACTGTTGTTTGCTTTGCTATTTTTATTGCATGTGTTTTAAAACAAGGGTTGCTTATTATTTTATTTTTTCGTGCTTTGGGAAAGTGGGGATTGACCTCCAGGTTTTTTTTTAGACTACACTGAAATAATTATTAATAAATTATTTTTGCATTCCTAATCAATATATAGATTACAGACACATTTTCATGGGAAGTCACTTTTAGAAAATATAAACTTTTTTTTTGTACAAAATTATTTTATAATTATTAACAAAGCTACAACTACATATATCATTATTTGACGTAAGAATATGGGAAAGTAGATCCAGGAACTTCAATATCTATAAGATAATATCCTTCCTACGAAAATTGGACTATAATTCAATAAAATATTATAAAAGTCACAGCACCTACAACTTAATTTTTTTGTTAATGTATATTACTTCAAGAGGGATTCAATATGTTTAAAAACTTCCTTGAAATCTCCTACTGGGGGACTTCCCCGCGAACCACCACAGCTAGAATCAAACCCACCTCCTACCCCCCCAGCCAAAAAAAAATCTTGTTATAACTCTGAGGTAGGGGGAATTCAGGATAAATGTATTTTCTACCCCTATCCCATTTGTGTAAATTTGCGGATAGTCCGGCTGGATAGTGAGAGCAGAGTGTAAAAAGGGGTGGTGGCCTTAAGTTTGGATGGAAGAAAACATGAGTTGAAGTTTCTAATTTTCGTATTTTTTAAAACAAAAATAATTTTTGGACATCAATATAAATAAAATCTTTTTCCAGCAGATACGTTCAACTTTGTTTTCTACACTCAATAATTCAAACAATTCTTGAATATTCTTTCAACTGAAAAAGTGACACTTGTATACAGAGATCGAACCCAGAACCTTTGACTTGGCTGGTACCACTGAGCTATCCAGGAGTCGTGTCATTCTTTACTCATATTTCAAGGTACAGTCTGTGATGGACGTGCGTAAATAAAATACGAGTGAAGAATGACCCTGGGAACGGGACTATTCCTGGATAGCTCAGTGGCAAGAGTATTGGCGTACTAAGCCCCGGGTTCCATTCTCGTGTTCAGGTTTCGTCTTTCAATTAATATTTTATGATAATTAGATGCAACTCGAACATTACTTAATAACTACTCGTATTATAGCTTTTCTTATTTAATCCATTAATTCTTGAATATATGTATTGAATATAGTGAGCAGAAACTTTTAAAATTAAGATAAAAAAAAGTCATGTTCAAATTACACAATGTTCATGCCAAATATTAGATAACTTTTTAAATTACCGTGTGTATAAAATTAATATAAACGTATCTACTGAAGAAATATTTTACTCAAAAATATATTTTGTAAAAAAAAAACCTCCCGTAAAAATACTGACATTAGCTCGCGTTTCCTCCCGCCCCTCCTTAAAAACTCGCTCAAGTTTCCTTTCAAGGTAACTTGATAACGATGTTTCATATTTTGATGAACGCAGCACCATATTCGCGAATCTCGTGTCAAGTCAGCCAGTCAGTTCCAAGAGTGAACGTCCTGAGCTGGTTTCATATGAAGGAAGAGCTGACAGGAAGTGGTCCCACATCTCTGACTGGGCATAAACGGAACAACCTCAACCCCCCAACCAACCCTCCCACGTTCAGGATGTATGGTCAATAGCAGAACTATCTCTTGAGCTCAGTTCTTTTTTCTTTTTTTAAACCCCTCTTACTACCTGATCAAGTTACGCGCTTATGTTCTAATTATGCTAGTGAGTTAGGCGCGAATAAGGTTGAATTTATAGGAATCGTACCCGCATTTGCGTGACGAGAGAGAGAGAGAAAGAGAAATTGCCCTTAGTACACCCGACCGGGATTCGAACACCGATCTCCCTGTCATCGGCATTCTATTACGACACAAGATTGACGCCTTAGACCATACTGCCACAGAAGCAGGTATGATATTAATTAATATGGGCGAAACCCAATCTTACTGTTGTCTGCAGTCGAGTCTATTGCGAGAATGACGCTTAAGACCATGCGGCCACTAAAGTAGGTTCGGATTAGTGAAAATTCAGATCAAGTGGGAGACTACGGAGATACATTATTTTCACTAATTTTAAAATTACGGTTGAATTAGTTAGATTAAATTTTCATTTATTTAACTAATTGTATAGTACGTAATATGAGTTAAAAGGAAAACATTGTGTGGACTTCAACATGTAAATATAAAGCACTTATCAGCTATCACTTTTTCTTCCAATTCTCTTTTAACTTTTAGCCTTTTATCCAATAAAATATATTTCATTTAGCTTAGTTCCCCCGTTTTCTGAAAAGTCTGTTCGAATTATACGGAATTTTGGACTTCGGGGCTCGGTCTAAGGGGTTTAACGATATTAGTATATATTTATTATATTCCTTCTCATTGCTTAGGCTAGTTGAGTAGTTTATTGTAGTTTTATACAATTCATAGCACCTATAAAAAAAAATCCTGATTTTGCTAGGAAGAATAAGTAGGCCTATCTTTTAGTTACTTAAGTTACTAAAACAATTTTAATATGCATACATCGAGGCATGCTATCAGTAACTGTAATTTTATATAGCTATTATCAATATCTATAAAATAAAAGTAATAATATATTAAAATGTTATCAATATTGGCCCCAAATAAATATTACCAGTGGGTCGTTGCAGCGATGGCTGTAGATTATTGCACTAAAATGTATTTTAAACTTTTTATTTGGAAAGGATCCATATAATAAGCCCTCACTCACTTTTTAGTTAAAAGCTTACTCGTCAAAGGCTATCAACTTTACATACATATTTAGTTTTCGGTGTGTAATTTGAATCAAAACGTATAATTTATTTTCCCCCCTTCACGCCCCGAAGAGAACTTTAAAATGACAGCTTTCTCATATCTCTATCTATTCGTTGCACCAAACCACTCAAGTAATGATTGAGCTGATATTATTTTTAAACAAAGATAGATATGTTATTTACCAATATACAGCTATACACAATTCATGGTTTCCATGGTTATGTAAACAAATAATGATTGTATAGATGAAACATTGCCCACACAGAAGGAAAATATGGAAAATTCGCTAGGAAAATTGGGTTTTAGTTTTAAACCACTATTTTTACCGGCCTCCTGATTCCGTAATATTTAAAATGAGTGTTCATTTGTCAAAATCTATTCAGTCATTTCCTCGTAATTTCTATTACTGTAAACGGGCTTATTAAATTTTATATATATATAAGATATTTGATAGAGATAGTGATAAATGTGATAGTGAAAATGAGAGTGTAAGTGTTTGAGTGTGTGATTGTGTGTGTGGATCAGTGTGAAAATGATAGCGTGAGTGTGAGAAAGTAAGTGTAAGAGACTGAGAATGAGTAATTGAGAGAGATTGAGTGATAGTGAGAGTATGTGTATGGGTTAGAGATATACATACTGGAAGAAGAGAATAAGTAATGTGTGAGAGATATTGTGTGAAAGAGAGAGAAAATGTGAGGGCGTGTGAGACAGAATTTGAGAGAGAACGTTTGAGAGGGAGAAATTAGTTTAGAGAGAAAAAGTTAGATTTAGAGAGAGAAAATTAGATTTCGAGTTAGAAAAAGAGTTAAAGAGAGAAATTAAGAGAGCGAGTTTGAAAGAGAAAGTGGGTTTGAGGGAGATAGAGTGGGTGTGAGAGAGAGTTTGAGATAGAGAGAGTGAGATAGATAAAATGAGATTGTGAGAGAAAGAGTTTGAGATATAGGGTGTTTGAGAGAGGGGGAGGGGTTGTGAGAGAGCGTTCAAGAGATAGAACGTTCGAGAGAGAGTATAATAAAGATAATGTGAGAGAAATTGTGTGATAAAGTGTGTGTATGCGAGGGTATAGTGTGTGAGAGAGAGGGATAAAATGTGAGAGAGAGAATGAGAAAAGATTATATTAGAGCGAGAGTTTTATAGTGTGTGTGCGTGTGTGCGTGCGTGATACAAAGAGAGAAAATGTGAAAATATAGCTATGGTACTCAAACATTACGGTACAGAACTTTGAAATATCGTTCCCTCAAAATTAATTATCAACATGGAAACATAACTGAACTTATTGTATTTGTAAGAATGTGAAAACATTACTAATTTTAAATATACCCTCATAATTAAGCGGTAAAATTAAAACATAGCTTAACTAATTTATTTGTATTTTGTTACTATTTGCTAAAATGAATATCAAAGCCCATTATTTGAAATAAAAATTAACACCAAAACTTATTATCAGATAGTTAAAATGGATATTTTTTTAACATCATTCAAGATAATTTTATCGTTTTTTAGCTTATAATATATACCTAAATATCATTTTATCATGCGCGAAACAAAACGTAGAGAATATTTTCACGAACTTAACAACTTAACCTTTTTAATTTTCGAATTATACTCAATATTATTGATTTAAATGAACGCGAATTAACGATAACATTCTAATAAAAAATAAATGTTTCCCAAGTTTAGTAATCTCAATTTAGATATGTTATGACCAGCATCCAAAGAGAAAATATTCATCCAAAGTGAAAATGTGATATGTTTGGACCAACAAATAAAGATTAAGTTATTGTTTTTTTTAGCCAAAGAGATAATTTTATTTATAGATTTACAGCCATTCAGCAAATAACGATTTCCATGGTGACTAAACAAAGAATGAAAAAATGAAAATTCTCTGTGAAAATTGGATTTTCATGGAAAACTACTATTTTTCCCGATATCCTGGACTCTAACCGTTAAAATGAGTGATCGTTTGTCAAAATCTGTTTAGTCATTTCCTCGTAATTTCTACTACCGGAAACGGGCTTATCAAATTATATTTAAGATGTTTGTATTTTCTAAACTGTTCTTTTAACCAAAGCTTCAAGGACGGTGGGAGGGGGCACTTTTAGATAAATCCTTGTAATCTCTTGAAGGATTTCTCCTGCAACCGATTATATCAACACAACTTGAGAAATTTGCTCAACTTTAGAACATTGTTTTTAAATTGTGGTACTCGTAGCAATAGGGGTCGCGACATACGTGTAGATAATTTTAAGTAAAAGCGGTCTTTATTTTTTCTCCAAGTTAACTTAATTTTAACGTAATATAAAAAAAGTTATTTGAAACAAGTTTAGGGCTTTCATTAGTTATTTATCTTATGTATTTTAATTCAAATATGAATTTTCTCTTTTCATTGTGGCTAAGCTGCAAATAAATTTAAACCTCAATGCAAAAGTGTTGTCCATCAATTACTTTTTAGTAAGCATGCAAGCCATTTTGTTGAGGAATGGAATAGCTTTATGTACTAACCCACATATTTATATTAATTAAATAAAACTTTCAACAAAGATATATTTTATAATGTAACCCTTGAAATGTATACTTAAACGTATACTGAGTTTATTGATATTATTGACTTAATTTTTTTTGTCATAACACTGTTGCACGGGACATAGGAAGTTTGTAAAAATATTATTAAGCTGATGTGTATATTTATTGTTGTAGGTTGAAATGTAAAATATTTAACTAATTATTCTTAATGAAATGTCTTATTCAAAATAAAACACTTCCTTACAGAGCTAAGCAAATAATTAACAAAAACACGACAATGTAGAGTGGTCTTATTTTTATTTTTTTATTTTACTTTCTCTCGTCACCACGGAGAGTAGTATTCTTATCGTAAATAAAAAAAATCTAGCTCGAGATTTTTATTATTGTCGACGTTTCATGACCCCCTAAAACCAAAAAAGTTGTTTTCGCAATGCCGTCTGTCTGTCTGTCCGTACCTCGGGCTAGAGCTGAAACTATTTTACCGATTGGGCTAAAACTTGGATATCTAAGCTTTTCATAAGGTCTCCCCGAGGTCTAACCCTAAATTTAAGGGTAGTTTACTGAAGGGCAAAAAAAAAAACTTTAAATTTTCTCTAACGATTTTTATTAAGTTTTATAAATATAAACTGACACTGTTTATCAATATAAACAAGATGGCACTTAATAAAGGTTTTTGAAAATGAATTTGATTCCTATGCTATTTGGTGGCCAAATATAGGCCTATTTCTATTTTCTTAATTTTTCTGTAACGGTGTTCCTAGTTCCTACTGCCATAGAGTAAGTAACAGTGTATATTATCTCATTTATGAGCTTTGGTGTAGTGTTTCTACAATAATGTATGTACCTATTATTTTGTTTCACAAATCTTACGAGTTTTCAATAAATGTATATTTTACTATAAAAGTGGGAGAAAATCTCTGCGGTGCACCGTACCGTTTACTTAAAATTAGCTCATAGTTGTTTTTGTGTGTCAAGTTTTTACGGATGAGAAGGTACGCAATCGAAAAAAAAATATTGAAAACCACCGGTATAGAACATATTATATTTTCCCCAGTCGATCTATATGCATTTGTCCTAGCTACACCAATGTTTTTTAAGGATGAAAAAGGTTGAATATAAAGGCAGTGCACGCGGATTTACATTGAAGTAGAGTGTAAAACGACCAAACTTTAGGATACTCCCCCCCCCCTCCTCAGTGCATTCGACCAGTGATTCAAACCCCCTTTTGGGCCTAAAGATTCTCTCAAATTTAATGTTGAAATAAATAGTCCGTATTGGGAATTGAACCCAGTGCACTCTAAGCTGAGAAGGCGGTAGACTTGCAGGCTGTGTGGCTCATTAATCTTTTTCTAACTATGAAACGGGGAATAGTCACAAAAAGGGCGGGATGCTTTAATTTTGATTTCTATATCCTTTCATGGAAGATTTAATATTTTTTATCATACATATACACATAAAAACAAAAACAAATTTCTAATAATAACAAAATTATTATTGTAATTATTTTTTTAACTCGCCATCATCACAGGAGCACGTTCATATTTATAACGTAAATATATTTTAAAATAATGTCACAACATGGCACCAAAAGTATTTTAGTATGCAACAGAACAATGTTATCCCAACCGAACAAAACCTAACCTCTTCCAGACATCAATAACATATTTTTCATTAAATTCCAGGATCTATCTACAATTATTTTCCAATATTAAGTTTGTCATAATAGGAAATTTGCTTTTGGTGTTGAGTGTATAGATCAAGGCTTCCCAGACTTTTTAGAATGAAGGATCAGGAAAGACCAGAAATACAGGGGAAAATACATGCTGGAATCATCATAAAATATCTTACGCTAATATTATGAATAATTTTTTTAGCGCCGCGTCTTAGTACTTGTTCGGCTTATACGCAATCATGAACATGCAATAATGACACTAAAATTTTACAACCATAAAAGTTTATAATAAACGTAAGTATCACATTTTATGGCTGCACCTTTGGCATTAATATCCTTTATTCTAATTTTTTTTTAAGTGGCAATCCTAATTACAAACAAATAAAGAATATTCTAAAATTGCCTCACTTAACCTGAACTAACTAAGCGGTAGCCCACTTTAAAAAAACGTTGGTATGGATGGTAAAACTTCAATATTTTATTTCTCATAATATGTCATAGAAAAAAAATTTAAAGAATCCCGCCCTCTTTCCGTACTATTCCCATGAAAAAGTAATAAGCTGTTTCTTACCATGACGGATGAATCGAACTGGAAGATTTCGCACGCACCGAGTCTTGTATCTCGAGCTCTATACGCTTGTTACGATCGAGCCACGAACCACCACCACCCGGACAAACACACCTTCGTTATCTGACCGCAGAGTCCCACTCTCACTGCTAGCGTGGTGGAAATGGCGGGAGTGGGAGGAGGGTAGAAAGTGTTGTGTAGGTCAGTAGTAAAGTGCACAGAGGAACCACACTTCAAGGGCAGTGTGACATGTACGTGCAATCTCAACCACTCGTAGCTGGTCGACCGCTTGTTACTTACTACCTGTTCCCTCTATACACATATGTGATAATACTCTAATGGGCCGACTCCGTGGTGTTGTGGTCAGTGCACCTGGCTACGAACCTAGGAGTCCCGGGCTCGATTCCCGGCCGGTACCTTGGTTATGTTTCTCTTAGAGTGAACTATCTCAAAGGTCACCAGGGGATGGTATTTTAGACTTTAGTTAGGTTTAAGATTCCCACTGACCTACACCTCAAGATTCAGTTCATCTCATTGTGGGTATGTATAGACAACCTCCATAGATATACCCTGGGTAACTCTCTGTGCCACTAGTGGCTAATAGTCTACATACAGGCGACTGAACCGGATGTCATGTTCTTCCTGGTCAGTAATGCCATACGCTAAAAAAAATAGTAAAAATACCTCTTAAGAGGTCAAGGATGAGGAGGGAATTATTTTAGAGATAATCTACCCATATTTGCATAGAAGGAGGTTACATTTATGAAAATCACCCTCATTAGACCTGGCCGAGATTAGAACCCCTCACCCCCCACCCCCCGTCATCAGCAGGAAAGTCTAACACTAGAGTGACACCCTTGACCACTCGGCCACTGAGTCACCCCCACTTGAAAGTGTTTGTGTCAAACTTTATACATCGGGCGGCGAAACCAGGTTGGGGTTCGGGGGGCAGTTGCACCCCTGGAAGGAATTTGCCCCCCTCTCCTGGAAAAAAATCCCCCCTAGATGAAGCTGAAAGATGACCTTGAATCGAATTCTAAATTACTTTGAGAACCCTCCACGCAAATGCGGGTACTCTTTCTCTAGATTAAACCTTCATCATCCCAAACTCTTTATCGTAATTAATACATATGTGAATAACTGAACCGGTAGTAACACGCAGTACTAAAAAAAAATCAAAAATTTGCTGAAGGAGGACTAATCCAAATAACTTTTAGGAGTATCCACATTTCAAAAAAAACTTCTGGGGAAGTCTTATCTGAATAGCTTATAAAAATTATCTAGCCTTCAAAAATTGTAAAGGAGGACCACTCCATATTTAGGGACATTCACTTTTCAAACAATATCGGGGAGGGGTGGGGGTGAAAGGCAAGTCTCTAAAAACACTTTTATTGTACTTGTTTCCCCCCGCTCTTCCTCACCCCGCTTTTCCTCCCCCCTTGCCGCAATCCCAACACAATTAAGGTTCCTCAGCCACTTGTATTCATATACTTTGTTCACCTTGAAAGCTGTTCGGGGAGGGGTGGGGGTGAAAGGCAAGTCCCTAAAAACACTTTTATTGTACTTGTTTCCCCCCGCTCTTCCTCACCCCTTCCCCAATCCCAACACAATTAAGGTTCCTCAGCCACTTGTATTCATATACTTTGTTCACCTTGAAAGCTGCAAGATTATCTTATGGATTCCAAATAGTGTAGGCCTATTGTAGAATTCTGGTAGGATGAAAATGGTATAGGTGACCTAGTGGTCTAGGGGTAAGGTGTCAGACTTCTGTGCTGGAGGTCCTGAGCTCAATCCTCGGTCCCGGCACAGATTTATCTGATTACCAAACCCTTCCTTCACCTCTGACAAGAAATGTATTAATCACAACTTGTGAATGTGTGGAATGCCAGGCCTCCACCGTGGTTCGGATTCCACGTTAAACTGTAGGTCCTCCATTTCATCTCACAATCACCCTACCATTACACATTAGCGTAAGTGCGTGTAACCCGTATGGGTAGTAAGACGTGGTGCTAATAATAATCATAATAATAATTCTCATCACCTAGTAGAACATTTAATATTTAAAACTGAGAACATGTTTTGTTGGTTGGTCAAATAGGGAGCGAGTGTGAGAGAACATAATCACGGGTACAGTTTTAGCAAGCTGTCAATATTCACGGTCGGGACTCGAATTTCACCCTGACCCTCAAAATCCAGTCAAGTGCATTGCAAGTAGGTCGCTCGGAAATCCATTTCGTTTTAAATAATAATATCTAGCCTCGTGTTTGGTTATAAAGCTTTTTAAAAAAACCGGTAGTTATTAAATCACTTATTAGTAATTACTCAAAAACTTGTATCCAGACTTTCTTTTCGTCAAGTTTTGTTTGTTGTTGACGTGCTTTTTATTAGTCGCGAAAACGATGTCCACGCGAGGTAAAATTCTATACGTACGTCCAGTCGCGAAAATGAGTGTGGTGTCCGCCACTCGGTAGGTAATTGGTAAAGAACACGTCTTTACATTCCGCAGTAACTTTCTTCTCGCCCTAAGACAAACCCACCAAGCGGAAACAATCATAGACGTATCATCGGGCGACCAAATTAGTGTCCCTGCAACTGTCGTAAAATTGGTCGTGATTTCAATAATTTG
This sequence comes from Timema bartmani, assembly GCA_902151455.1. Taxonomy (NCBI): domain Eukaryota; kingdom Metazoa; phylum Arthropoda; class Insecta; order Phasmatodea; family Timematidae; genus Timema; species Timema bartmani. Next base: position 40,681 of record CABFWB010000170.1, on the reverse strand, counting down.
AAATGGTGATACTACGTTTCTTATGAGTTGTACAAAACCTTTTTATTCTCCGCGTCTTTCTAACTCGTTCGGGCTATACGCATTTTTACAGTTCAATTTTCATAGAAAGAACCTTTTATGAAATACAATTTTTTTTATCGACATTGAAAATATTTTATTATATTATTATTGTTATTTTATAGGTATTGATGATATATATCAAGACAGCTTCAGATCACATGAACTGACGTATGAATACGTGAAAGTAGATCTAGTAACTTTTCTAGCTGTCAGATAAGGCTCTTTCTATTAAACTTTGACTTTACACTATTGTGGAGTTAGGATTTATAGGAAATATACCCGTATTTGCGTGGAGGGAGAGCGGAGGAAATAATTTAGGAATTACCGCTCTTAGTACACCCGACTGATATTTGAAGCCCGACCTCTTTACTACCGGCAAGTAGGGCTAAACGAACCTGAGATATTCATAGTCAGATTGAGTATGCCTCAATTGCGGCGCTACACTAAATAATATAAGACGACACTTACCCAAACTCGATTGGAATGGGCTAGTTTCGAATATGAAACTTTCCCTCCCAATCCATTCTGGTCTAGGTAGATGGATGGCATCTTACATTTAGTGTAGCGCTGCAATCGAAGCGTACTCAATCTATGAAACTGGTCTATAGACTGTGATGTGAGTTAAAACATTTTTAGTTTAACATAAAAACTCATACTTTTATTTTGGCGAGTGGTTGGGGGGAGTGAGAAGGGGTGCTCAGAGCACTTTATAAACACAGGGCTTATTTATGTGGAGCTGTCGGTCAGTAGGAGAACAAACGGGGGAAGAATAAAATATAAAACTGTTACCCTTAGTTTCCCGAACATTTAGAACTTAATGTTCAACCAAAATATGTGTTTTGTTTGGAATTTTCAGACTAGGAAATTTCAACTTTAAAATTACGTCTACAAATCTAGCACATCATAGATCATAATAATTATGTCATATGTCATATAAAATAGTTTTGTATCTATTCCATCAAATACCAAATTCGTGTACTGTTTTAAAAGGTCTATCAATATTTAACCCTGAGTGCAACATCTGATTGAGTGATTGGCAATATATCATACACAGTTGCCAGATGTTGTAACTTGTAACATCTCAGCGACAGGGACGTAAACCAACGACCGTCATCCAACTGAACTCGTCTTGACAGTCTCGTATTTCTTGTTTGACATCGTGACTGGAAGTTTGGGTTTCGAATCTCGGCAGACTTTACGAAGGTATTTTTCCCTAAATGAAACGGGTTTATTTTTCACTGCCATCTCTCAAATAGGGGTAAATTTCATATCAATTTTATCTTACTCATTCTTAGACTAGCTCTGGATAGTCCAAGTCGAAAATAAAGCGTTAAAAAAAATCAGCCTTCTTATATTTCTATGGCATTGGGTTTAAAAAAACAAACTGGTGGTGATTGGCGGGAAACGACGTGATGGAATAGAGGGTGGATAAAAAAGAGTTTAATATAGAGGTGCGTGAGCTTTCGTGAGAGTGACGGGTCTCTCGTATTTCTTGTTTGACATCGTGACTGGGTTTCTGATCTCAGCTGACTTTACGAAGGTATTTTTCCCTAAATGAAACGGGTTTTTTTTTCACTGCCATCTCTCAAATAGGGGTAAATCTCATACCAATTCTATCTTGCTCATTATTAGACTAGCTCTGGATAGTCCAAGTCGAAAATAAAGCGTTAAAAAAATCAGCCTTCTTATATTTCTATGGCATTGGGTTTAAAAAACAAACTAGTGGTGATTGGCGATGAAACGACGTGATGGAATAGAGGGTGGATAAAAAAGAGTTTAATATAGAGGTGCGTGAGCTTTCGTGAGAGTGACGGGTCTCTCGTCATACCCGCCAATCATCCTCATTGGCCACGCCCCTAAATTACCTCCACTGTTGTTAAGGCACTGACCCCAAAACAAAATAAACGCGGCATGGGTCTGCTTTCGAGTACCGGTGCGGAATGTTAGTCACCAAGTATGTTCGTAGACGTATCTTGTGATTGATGTAATGTATCAACAGGTCTGTTCTCTGACGTATCTTGTGAGTGATATAATGTGCCAACAGGTCTGGTCGCAGACGTATCTTGTGATTATCACTATCGTCTATTCTATGGCCAATTTAAACTTTTAAATTATCTTTATTTTTAAGTAATGATGTATCTCGAATGATAACAAAAGGGGGTGTTACCATTAAGAGTTTCCAGCATCAGTGGTCACGCAGGCTAAGGACTCAACCTCGTATATTATGTTTTTCCGGTGACGGGGAGGTCGTGGTTCGAATCTTAGCTGGGTGTGGTTTCATAAACTGATTTGCATTCTCACTTCATACAAATTTGATCACATCTCTTCCAAATTTTACCTTCTTCTTACCTAATCCCTGTTTTAAATATACGGATAACTTGGAAGGCCGAGATTCAACTCTGCTTGGGTGCCCCTCAATTGATCTTTTTCACTGTGTAGTTTACAATTCTCTTTTCATACGAGTAGTGGTGCATTTCCTTAGCTTAGTTCACCTTTTGACCGGTTTTACTAATTTAATTAATATAGTTTGAAGAGGTGACCTGGTGGTCTAGGGGTAAGGTGTCAGACCTCTGTGCTGAAGGTCCGGGGTTCAATCCTCGGTCCTGGCACAGATTTATCAGATTACCAAACCCTTCCTTCACCTCTGACAAGACGTGTATTAGTCACAACTTGTGAATGTGTGGAATACCAGGCCTCTACCGTGGTTCGGATTCCACGTTAAACTGTAGGTCCTCCATTTCATTTAATAATAATAATAATAATAATAATAATAATAATAATAATAATAATATAGTTTGAAAAAGTATATCTTCGTTCAGAAAATCTTTATGTTAATTGAAAAATAGCTCTAAAATATAATGTGTATATAGACTAGACATTCGATGACGGGAGATCGAGGTTCGAATCTAGGTTGGGTGTACTGAAGGAGGTTTTTACACTATTCCTTCACACAAATGTGGGTACACTTCCTATAAATATAATCTCCCTGAACCTAAAACCATTAGCATAATTAGTACAATAGCGTACAACCCGAACAGTTAGTAAGAAGTAGTGCTTAGAAAAACACATGTTTTGTACTAAAGTAACACGGCAAACTATGATAACCAGTAAGATCTCTTTTCACTCAGCGCTTTACTTTTACAGTTTGCATATGATTGTTTTCTCAATCGTACATTCCAATAACATTTGTTCTAGTTCGATAGGGTCCATTAAGGGTCTTACACAATTTAGCAACTTTCAACTTTAGCCGCTTCAGTGGCCGAGTGGTTTAAAGCCGTCATTCTCGTCCTAGATTGACCTGTTGATAACGGCGTCCTGACAAATGGTACCAACGACATTTTGTACCACCCTACCTGAAAAGGGTCTACTAATGACTTCAAAATATTTTCTATGTGACAAATGGTACCACTTTTATCTATTTAAAAAAACGAGCTAATATGTGCAAGCAAGGTTCAAAACTGGATAGTAGATAGCTGTGAGAACGTCAACATTTCTGTTAGTGTAAGTTAAATATTGAGTTATGTTAGATAAGGTTAAGTTAGGTTAGGTTAGGTTTAGTTAGATTTCAAATACTTTAAACGCTCCATTTCCATTGTAATTATCCTTTGCGACGTGACCTTGCATATCAGATGTATCTTACACACTAATTAAATTCGCCTAAATGAATTTAAAACTGAAGCCCGATACACATTCCCATCAAGTGGTACCGTTTGTCGCATCGTAAATATTTTAAAGTCATTAGTAGACCCTTCTCAAGTAGCCAACCCCTTGGGTGGCACGAAATGTCGCTGACACCGTCTGTCGCATGTTCGTTGATAACGGGGAAATTGGTATTCGAATCCCGGTCAACCTCTCACCTTCCACGCGAATGCGGATAAATTACCTCTATAATACATCCTCCCTCATATCTCTACCCCATTAGCGTAATTGTCATATATGGGTATTATCTGAACAGCTAATAAGACGCGTTGAAGGAAAAAACTTTCAACTTTCGCTTTTTGACAACTTACATTATTTTGGCACAAAATCGTTCCTTTTTTTTTTACTTTAAAAATGCAAAAATTTCAATCATTGAAAAAGTCAAGGTCGATAATATTTCTTCTTATATCCAAGCTCACCTTGATATCGTGATCCCAGGGAAGCTACAGCTAGCTCAGTAGTTGGAAATATTGTTAGACTCTTCATGCTCCTAATCAAGTTCAGACTAATTATTTATAACTTGTTTTTACCAGTCTGTTTGGACTTGTTTGTTGTGACCGTAGTGTGTCTAGTCTTTATACACCTCCTCACTAGACATGCTTTCCTAATTACTAAAAAAAACCACATTGCTCTGATTTTATTGCAGAAAGTGTAGTCCGTCCACTTGGGTCAACAACGTTTTCAAGTGAAACTCAAGCTTTTTATTGCACACATTCTCTACAAGTCTTCATATTTTGTGTTTGTGTTTGTGTGTATGTGTGTGTGCGCGTGAGGTTCTTTCTAGTCCAACTCATTACACCCTCTCCCTATCTTGAGCTAGTTATATCAACAACACCTCATTACACCCTATCCATATATTAAGCTAGTTCTATCCAGTACACCTCATTACACCCTATCCCTATATTGAGCAAGTTCTATCCAGTCCACCTCATTTCACCCTATCCCTATCTTGAGCTAGTTCTATTCAGTACACCTCATTACACCCTATCCCTATCTTGAGCTAGTTCTATCCAGTCCACCTCATTACACCCTATCCCTATCTTGAGCTAGTTCTATCCAGTCCACCTCATTACACCCTATCCCTATCTTGAGCTAGTTCTATCCAGTCCACCTCATTACACTCTATCCCTATCTTGAGCTAGTTCTATCCAGTCCACCTCGTTACACTCTATCCCTATATTGAGCAAGTTCTATCCAGTCCACCTCATTACACTCTCTCCCTATCTTGAGCTAGTTCTATCCAGTTCACCTCGTTACACTATATCCCTATATTGAGCAAGTTCTATCCAGTCCACCTCATTACACTCTCTCCCTATCTTGAGTTAAGGCTTGTTTACACGGGGTAAGTAGGGAGGCAAGTCGAGTGAGCCCTTTACACACGATCAAGTTCAGTTGTCTTGTAGAGAGCGAGCAGTATTATAGTCTCTGCTTCTGACCACCTCATTTTAAAGTACCATCACAACAAAAGAACACCAAAAACGGGCACTGCGTAGAAAGCACGTGCGTCTTCCCCAACACACTGTGCTCGACTATACATTTGCCTGTACCTGTTTACATTGGTCGAGTGGGGTGGGCAGGTGGACGGTCGAGTTTAAAATGTGGTGGTGGAGGAAGGAGAGTGGGGGAGTGAATGTATCACTTGTCTATCCACTCGACTCTCCCCCATTTACTCGCCAAAATACTCCCCCCAATACTAGCCCAGCCGTTTGTTTACACAGGGCAAGTAGCTTGCTTTTTCCTACTTGCTTCAGTTACTCTCCCGGCTACTCGACCAATATAAACCGGCCTTTAGTCTTATCCAGTCCTCCCTCATTACAATATATACCTATCTTGAGCTAGTCCTAACCAGTCCACCTCATTAACCATATCTTTTTTAGGTAGGTCTAGGTTTTCAAAATAATAATTTAAACAGTTCTTTAATATTTGAACAGGACTTTTTTTACTCTTCATTTAAAAGGTTTATTGTCCATTTGTATTAATTTTGGTAGGAAAAATTTTAAAAACTTTAAAAATACGGGTCTTACTTGAAGCACTTTCCATTCCACCTCAACTTAAAGGAAAACATTTTTTTTAGCCCCACGTTTTACTAGTCTTTCATGCTATAGGTAGTAATTAACTAATTAGGCCCTATGCTAATGTGTTAGGGATGAGTAAGGTTGAATTTAAAGGAATTGTACCATCCCTTGCGTGGAGGGAGAGTGGAAAACCATTGTGGAAAAACCCGCCGCTGGTACACCCAAACGGTATTCGAACCCCAATATTCGCGTCATCTACAGTCTAATCGTTGACCTCGTTGGTCTTGGGGTAAAGTGCTCACCTCATGGCCCGATATTTGGGTTCAAACCCAGCCGGGTTCTATGGATGAATCTTGAGCGATAAAAATCTGTAGCACAACTTCCCTCGGAGGTGAAGTAAAGCCATTGCTATCATGTCGATTGTGGTATTTGTAAGAACCCATAAAGGTGTGAAAATACCTTTCCCGGCAAAAATTGGTAAGCCTTTTTGCACTCGCTCATAGACATTATCGTTTGCTGATATAATTACTCGGTTCAAAAAGTGCGCGTTAAATACCTCAAATAAATTAAAATGAAATGGTACTCTAGTCCAGTGATTTTCATCTTTTTTTCTACTCGCGGCACAATGAACAGAGCGCTAAAATTTTCAACGCCTACCGCCAGTTTCTTAAAGAGAGAGTTTATCAATAAAATAGCTAGTAGTATTAATATTGTGTGTAAAAATTTAATAGCTAAAACTCTACTAACAATTGCGTTACTTTTTAAAACAATTTTGATTACTTTTTTTTAGCACCGCGTCTTACTACCTATTCGGTTTATACAATTATGTATTTAATTACGCTAAGGGTTTTTAAGGATTAGAAACGTTATTATGTAATAGGGGAAGTTTGCCTGAACTTGCATATAAAGATAATGGAAAATCATTTAGGAATCACCCTCAGTACACCCGACCGAGATTCGAACCTTGATCTCTTCATCATCAGCAGTTAAGTCTACTACTAGAGTAGCGCGTTATACCACGCTGCCACCGAAGCGGGTGATACATGTATTTAAAAAGATTGAATTTTATTCCTCTAATTTTTTTTCGCTTCTCTTTGATCTTCGACCAAACTCCCACGGCACACCTGTTGACCCAACGCGGCACACTGGTCTAGTCTATTGTGGGTGTGACGCCTGAACCTAGGGATGTGGTATCGACAGAAAAGTATCGATACTCTACTCACTAAAATTATCGGAATAAAAATATCGATACCGTACTAGTATGGGAAAAGGTTTGTTTATTAATATAGTAATTTTAATTTCAATTTTTGCATCATAATAGTATTTTCATATTTATTTAAGCAGTGAAAATTATAGTGAGTGAGCTCTACAAAAGATTATTTTGTTTAATTTGCAATGACCGTGCTCATTGATAAAGGAAGGGGTAGTAAGTAGACTGGTTGCCACTCGCTCCGTCGACCGTTCAGGCATCAGGACTTGCAGGAAATGAGTGAAAATTAAGAAATAGTGTCATTTGTTTTTCCTACACAGTTCACTCTAGTAAACATGTAATCCTAACACGAGTAAAGATAACAAAAAAGTTGTTTCTTTCGTTACCAATCCAATACCGGAGTGCGAGTACTAATATCAGTAAAAGTATCGATACTTTTTTCACCTCCCTACCAGGACCACTCGCCCGCCGAAGAGGGCTGGCTACCTAACGTTGGCCCGTAGTAAACCCGACGTCCTCCCAAATATTGGGACACACCTGCACTTTCCACAGTTCGGTACCGTTCTTTGTCCCAGATTTGGAAACCGGAGGTTCGTTCCATACCACAACCATGATTTGTTTTTTTTAGTGTGTTTGTTTCATGCGTTACGAAACAGGGCCTGATTACTTTCCTCGTTAGGTCGTGGGTTCGTAGCCGTGAAATCGTAGAACGTGTCGCAATAAGGTGTATATATATATATATATTTATATATTCACCCCTCACGGTTTTAATTGGAAATGTTGGTGACCAAGACACCGCCATCGAAGGTCACACGGTCTAATTCGTCAATCTGGAGAACGGGAGGCTTAGGTTTGAATCTCGACCGGGATGCACTCGGTTCGCTTTCCACTTGTGATATTTCACTGGTCGCTGTTTTTTTTTCTTGTCCCTCGAGTCCTACTACACGTCCCGGTCATCCGTATATTTACACTGATTGGGTAGATATGAAGAAGGTATAACTTATATATAGTGTGTCCGCATTTGCGGGTAAGGAGACTGATAAAGCCATTAAGAAAACAAATACTCGATACACCTTGCTGGGATTTGAACCTTAACCTCTCCATCACCGGCAAACTAGACAAGACGAGACGAACACCTTTTTTTTGCGTCCCTCCCCCTCGTGGGACATTTACAAACGTGGTTTTACCTAACCATCCTCTCTCTACGCTAACTTAGGTGCATTTCCTCTTAAGTTTCTCACCTTATTCCTTCCCCTTTTCTTAAGTCGTGATCGAACTCTTTATCGAGCTTATTAGTTAATTAACAAAAGGCAGCCACATATTCAAGACTCGAGTATTACTATTTTCTATTACTGTTCAGTCTAAGTTACTTAATCCTATATATAGTTGGTAAGTTCCTTGTTTATATCGCAACACAGTAGGTAAGTTACTTACCTCTCCATCAATTTAGTGGGTAAGTTACTCATCCGCCCAGAGATTCATTGGATAAGTTATTTACAAACCCAGTGATTCATTGGGTAAGCTACTTATCTGCCCAGTGACTCGATAAGTTACTTATCTAACCAGTGATTCATTGGATAAGCTACTTACCTGCTAGTTATTCAGTGGGCACGCTAATTATCTGACAAGTGATTAATTTGCTAAGTTACTTACCTGCCCAATTATTCAGTGGATACGCTACTTGTCTGCCCAGCAATTTAGTGGGTAAATTACTTACCTGCCCAGTGATTCATTGGGAAAGCTACCTACCTGCCCAATTATTCAGTGGATACGCTACTTATCTGCCCAGTTATCCATTGGGTATGTTACTTACCTGCCCAGTGATTCATTGGGAAAGCTACTTATCTGAACAGTGTTTCATTGGCTAAGTTACTTAACTGACCAATGATTCATTGGCTAAGTTACTTACCTGCCCAGTAATTCGTTGGGAAAGCTACCTACCTGCCCAATGATACTTTGGGAAAGCTACTTATCTGAACAGTGTTTCATTGGCTAAGTTACTTAACTGACCAATGATTCATTGGTCAAGTTACTTATCTTACCATTGAATAATTTGCTAAGTTACCTACCTGCGCAGTGAATCTGTGGGTAAGGTACTTATCTGCCCAGTTATTAATTAACCGAGTTATCTTTTCAACCAGGATAGATCTGTTCTTCATGGGTTCTCTTATGTTACAGTCGAGCAGCAAGTCTGGTAGCAGCGGCGTGCCTCCTCAACCCTACTACATGACCCACTCTTACCCCCCAGGGGGTCCGGGAGCATCTGCCACACTGCCCAGAGGGGGCCCTCTACTTCGCGCTTACTCTCCCGCGGCGATTCCGCCTGTCCCTGCCGACAGGTTGAAAACATTGCCGCAGTCAGGTGAGTGATCAGTCAGCCTGGGCAAATAATTAATATAGAGCCATATTTTCTTACGAATTACCATCTGTAAGGCCCTTTTACTTAACAGATTTCTACTATGTAGTAGGGTTCTTGAAGGATAGAAAGGCCTTTAAGATGGATTAATAAAATGTTCATATTAAACATTAGATTTAAGTCTAGTTCGTGTTTATCAGTAGTATTGTGCTGTTTTCATGTATGGCAAAGGAGTGCTTCTCAAATTTCTCTTAAATTTAGATTATAAAATACGGCTTTCATAAATACCCTTTGTCTAACCTGTAAGGTGGTAAGCTTACCTGGAACTAATCCACTATGCTTATAAAATAGGGTCATAGTGTAATACGTCAAGATCATAGTAAATGAAGTGTACTTATGGTTGGAGTATAGGTAACGCGAGCCAAGGGAAGTGTTTTCGCATATATTTTTTTTTATAGAAAAACATTCTTTTGGCCAAAATAAATAAAATATAACTTTAGTATAAACATAAGAGCTTAATTTTCTTCACATGGTGATATCAATATTTATTGAATATCTGTCATGAGCATTGCGGCATTAGATGACCAACTTTTTAAATGAAGATAAAATGTTATCATTAAATTCCAGAGCAACCCTTGACAGATATTAAATAATTGTTGAGGTTACAATTTAAAGAAAATTAAATTCTATTTGTACTGGAACAATATATTTGATTTATTTTGGTAAAAAAAAGTTTTGATATAAAAACTGCAAAAATATTTACCTTTTTTCTGGTTCCCTACATCCTCACCTAACTCTAGATACCAACACCACCTTAAGTTGTTGTTTGGTTCATACTGGTCTGTCTGTATATAAGATCAAATCTGATTACTGCCACCTTATTCTAACATTTTATGTAATTTTGAGATAACTTTTTTTTAATATCATGCACATTTGAAATCACTAACATGCAACTGAAGTTTATAGAATGTGGCCTTTTGACTGAATCATATTAACTTCCAAACAGCTAGAACTACTTATCATATAAATAATTTATCATCAAGACAAGTGTATTATGCTTAAATAAATACCCAATGTGTTTTGTGCATGACACCCATTAACTTATTAATTAGTTGTAAATCTATTAATCACTACACCAAATAAGATATATTTTTTTCGCATATGAAATCTTTCTTGCTCATCATCAAAATATAAGTAGAAACACGAAGACGCTTGCGAATATTCCTATAAATTGCATAGTATGCAACTAATAGTACTCAAGGCAAAATTTACATCTACAAAAAACATCTTTTTCTTTGTCCTAGACTAATCCTATTCAACAAGAAAAGTATTATTTAGGAAACCTCCGGACGATTTGTTCATTCAGCACAAGTTTGGGATAATAATTTATGCTGTTTCAGCTAAGACTTAAAACTAATAAAGTTGTTTATTAATGTGCTCCACTTTTTGGAATTGCTAATTTCATTACGGCTCACATTGTCCAGTTAAAATAGCTATCCATTGTGTTTTTCCTCTTGATAAGCTCAGATACTCAAATTGTTTGTTTGGTTTGCAAGCTACGAAGTTTTGTATTAAATATCCAAGCTATTTGTTAAATACTGTTATAGCCGCATCTATAATATTCCTTTTATTGAAAAATACCCGCGTTGGTGGCCGCATGGTCTAAGGCGTCACTCTTTCAATATACTAAGACTTCTAATGAGTCTAGCCCGAACGGGTAGTAAGTAATACGTGGTGCCAAAAGAAAATTATGTATTTATTTATTTATTTAGCACCGCGTCTTACTAAACGTTCAGGTGATACGCTTACGTTCTAATTACGCTAATGGGCTAGAAATTGGGAAGGTTGAATTTAAAAAAAGTGAGCCCACATTTGTGTGGAGGGAGCGTGGACAAACCATTTAGGAAAAACCGCCCCCCATTTCACCCGACTGAGATTCTAACCTCGATCTCCCCGTCCTCGGCAGTCTAGTTCAACACGAAACTAGCGTGTTAGCTAACCACGCCACCGAGGCGGCTAGGAAAATAATTGAAACATGATACCTGTACACGGAAATTGAAACCGCCAATGCGCTTGCCAATAAGATATCCAGGTGTTGTCACAGACTCTGCCTTAAAATATGAGTGATGAAATGACCTTGAGAACAGACTCCTGGATAGCTCGGTGGTTAGAGCATTGGCATACTAATCCAGAAGTCCCGCATCCAGATGTCACTCAACGAAGATTTGTTCGCATAGTTTAAATTGTATCAAATATAGGACTATTCATAACTCTGTAAAATATTTAAGAAATGTAATATTCATAAATTACACAACAGAAACTAAGTATATTTACCTACACTGAAATAAAGGTAAAGTCTCAAAAGTATTTATTATTATTATTATTATTTATTATTATTATTATCATTATTATTATTATTATTATTATTATTATTATTATTCCCAAATGTGCACGAACGAACGTGTTCACCTCGAAGCTGAAATTTTAAAAGTTTGATTATATTTTTATAAATTAATTAAAAAAACTCTCTAACAATGCCGGGTACTTCAGCTAGTCATTAATAAAATTAAATGTGGAGGGCTCATAATCTGGCTAAGATCTTCGAGTCGTCGGGTTTGAGGCGTTACCCAGTAACCTTTGATGACTTTGGTTTGAATTTTGGTTAGGGTGTGAAATCAGACATATAATATCCTATATATTATTTCTGTGGTCAACATCCCTTTTTATCAACTAATACAAAACCTACAGCAATGAATAAGGTATCAGAGGATAGGATTTTTTTTTTGCCGACTTATAACATAGCATACTCAGTTTACGTTAAAACACATTGTTTGTTTAAAATGTAAGTTAAAAGAAAAATCTAACAATATTTTTATATCACTTACTGAAAATAAACTCTCTTGGCTATTTTGTGTATACACTTCTCTGAGTATTTAATTTCAACAACCCAGCAAAAGACTAAATCTTTTTTTTTGGGGGGGGGGGTAAGGGGGGAAAGGTTGGATGTGTGAAAGTTACGCAAGGGTTTATTGGTATATGATAATTACTCTAATGTGGTAAGTTTTAGAGGTAATACACCAGCNCTTTTTTTTTGGGGGGGGGTAAGGGGGGAAAGGTTGGATGTGTGAAAGTTACGCAAGGGTTTATTGGTATATGATAATTACTCTAATGTGGTAAGTTTTAGAGGTAATACACCAGCATTTGCGTGGAAGGAGAGTAGGAACCTCTTTAGGAAAAACCATCCTATGTAGACCCGACTGGGATTTGAATCCCGATCTCCCCTCCATCAACGGGCTAGTCTAACTAGAAAGTGACGCCTTAGACCAGGGATTTTCAACCTTTTTTTTTCAACTCATGGAATATTGAACAAGGCGCTGAAATATTCAAGGCATGCCATTAGTTTTTTTAAGAAGAAATTTTTTTTAATACAAGTATCAAGATTGTTTTTAAAAAATGCAATAGTGTAAAATTCTAATCATTTTGTTATTTTTAGTAATAATATTGATCATAGGTTTCCAAAAATTTATATTTATTATTAATTTTTTTAGCTTCTTTTCGCCCTTTGCGGCACACCATTGGTTGAAATACACCGGTCGATAAACTCTACCTCAGACCACTAAAGTGGGTAACGAGCGCTCATGGTGTCTCAGTAATTATTTCATGGCACCTATGGGTCAAAATAGATACCTAACAGTTCCGTTAGATCCAAGCAACTTTTTTTTTTATGTCAAAACAGCTTAGCAGCCGTTTTAAAAGTAATACAAATACTAGGGACCAGCGGTGCCCGCAGGGTGGCCAATCCCCTCCCCCCGAATTTCTGTGGTTGTATAAATATTTTAAAAAAATAGGCTAATCCTGTCCAACAGTGATCTTAACTAGCGCTCAAACAGTGCCCCCAGCCAACAAACAGAGAGTTATAGAATATAACTAATAAACTAATTACTAGCGCTTGCCACCAGGCCACCTGCATGGCGCATGCGAGAGCAATTCCAACAACATTCGCCATTTAAATCGTCAAGGTCAAGTGCCAACCAATGATTTTGGATAAACTTGAAATATTTTTCTTATATTGTATCTTATTTTCAGGAGACGAGGATTGCCTTAAAAAGCGTATTTTGATGCTTCAATTTAATATATTTTCCCGGGGGAGGACCCCTGGACCCCCCGTCGCACTGGGGGCCTCCCCCCTGTGGGTGCCTTAGCGAGGGTTGATCAGAATAAAAAAAGCTGTACGTCCTAATAATTAACATTGCTTTTTAATCAAAGTTCAAATGTTTGACTATCGCTGGCCTACTCACCAGAGAACTCTAACGTTCAAGGTTGAGTTTTAGAATGATATGCGCGGCAAGAAGTGCGCAGGGACAGTTCAGAATGGTGACTCGCTTGGAAAGCTCAAAGCTGGTTTTTTGTCAAAGTGCTGCGAACACTGAGCAATGATAGGTCTTTTGTTATCAAAGAGTGTCTACTCAGGTGATATTCATCGTCAAATTGTTGAAGTGATAGGCAATGGAGTGTTGACAAGGCAACACGTTGAATATGGCATGGAAAATGTGACGAACGACAATTTGATCGGTCACAGACAAGGTATGCACCAGACCCACAGCCTCCGGGTTAAAATGGCTGCTCTCATTGGGAGAGCTCTTTCAACACGGGGATCGCTACGTGCAGTCCCAAGTTACAACATCGCTATCAAGCAGAGAGCTTTAAAAACAGTTTAATCTAAAGATGGGTTTACTAAAGACCAGAAGAAAAAAAATTTGTGTCAATAAAACTGCCTTCACAAAGCTAGGTTCAGGTAGCGGACCCACCTCATCTTGTAAACCAAATCCTCAAACGAGCTTACTATGACTGGAAATTATAAATAAAACTTAGAATACAGTGATTTATTTTTTTCAAACGAATTGTCTATTTGTAAAACATTACCCAACTAGCACTTCCCAGTGCCCAAGGACTCGGCCTGTCTCAAGAAGCGCATCTAAACCCCCATAAGGCTGAGTGTTTGTGACCATTGATTATCCGATGGAATTGTGCAGCACATCATAGTGGACGAATTGCAGTATTCAAAAGTATTTGCTAGATGTGTGCCACACACGTTGACAGGAAATAACAAAGCAAAGGAATGAAGTCATCTTTGAGTATACTACAGGGCTCTGTGTTGGAGGAACCCATTTTTCTGAATCTAATTGTGAATGGTGATGAGTCATGGCTCCATAACCTCACCCTCAGAAGTAAGCGGACAACCATGGAGTGGAAACACCTTAATTCACTAAGGAAGAAGAAATTGAAAGTGATGCCTTCTGCTGGATGCACTCCGACAAGAGATCAGTTTTCCAAGCGAGTCACCATTCTGAGCTGTGTCTTTGCACCTCTTTGCACACCTCTTGCTGTGCATATAATTGTAAAACTCAACCTTGGACACTATTGCCTTCTATTGAATAGGTCAGCGATAAATGAGCTTTAAATTACATTTCAATGTTAATTGATAGGACATGTAACTTTTTTCTTACTGGCCCTCGTAAATTAAAATTCAAATATTATTTATTTAATAATCAAATAACCACACTTTGCTACTAATGGGATGTATGCACCTATTGGACACTGCAAATTAATAATTTAAAATAACCTGTAACACAATCATAAGTTAACTGTGGCACCCCGAGGTGCTGCAGCGCACAATTTAGAAGCTTGTGGTATAACCTATTACAAGAGTGTTGGCTTATACCGTGCAGCCACCGAAGTGGGTCTGATTTAATCGATCAAACCAATATATCTATGAGGTTATACATTTAATTAAAACATACACTTTGTTATAATAAAAGGTATACCTTGTTGAAAATGGTGGGAGAGTGTCTACCGGAAAGATCTGTAACCTTGCTAGCACATCACTAGTAGGTGCAGGGGTAGATTAAGTTGTGTTGACAAGTGTTCTTGCTGTATATAAAATGTAAGATATGCTATATGTAATGAACTAGACCTTATTGGAGCCAAGCTATATTTTTCTTGTTTTATATTAAATTGGTTTAGTGCATCCAACAATTAAATATATTTTATAATATATTTACAAGCACATTATTATTCAACGTTGTTAATGACACAATCCATTACCTTAGTATGTGTTCTCAGATAATTCAAGAATATTTGGAAAAATATGTACCTAAACACAGAAATTGAATTTGGGACTTTTAATAATTATGCCTCAAATTCATTCTTGTCTCCAGGTACAAGTATTTTTTTTAAATATATTTTACACTTTTTTTTTGTGGGTAGGGGGGGGCACATTCTGAACCAAATACTAATTGCATTATTTTGCGTGCCCATGTAGTATATTAAGTCCAATTTTCATAAGAAAGGTCTTTTAGTAAATAATGCATTTTTTTCCAGCAAAAATGTATAGCATTCTATTATATTAGAATTGTTATTTTATAGGTATTGATACTTTCTATCAAAAGTGACCGATATATATATAACATGACTTAACGTATGACTATATGAAAGTAGATCTAGTAACTTTTTCTAGCTGTCAGATAAGGCCCTTCCTATGAAAATTCTACTGTACCAACCCAGTTTGTTTTAACAATCACTGACAGAGCATAGAAGGTCCTGTAATTGTATTGACACTTTTTTTTTTTTTACTAGCCTATTGAATATATTGAAATGGTTTTTTTACAACACTAGATACACTTTGTAATAGTATTGACACAGCTATTTTTTATTAAATCCATTGAAATGAACATATTTTTTTACAAACAAAGTATAATAATAATTGTAAACATTTAAAATGAGTTGTTTTTTTTTGTATTGGACTTACATTTTAGATTGATTTGACAGCTCCCATATACAGCTATCACTCAACAATGAGAATACTTTGATTTGTTACAAGCATATACATACAATTTACATTGTCAATTAATGTATTTGAACGCTAATATGACAGAGTTCCTGATTTCATAAACAAATCGAGAGGCCTCTTTAAAAAAAAAGTCTTGAGATGTAGATGTTCACAAAAAATTACAAAATGTCTTAACTTATACTGGAATTTTTATTACAAACCCTGTGACTTGAACAAGCAATAAAATCGATTGGCGAATTTTTACCTAAGTATGACGGATAGCTATATTTATTGCTATTATTATTTATTTGGAAATTGTTTGTTTAAAAAATGTTGTGTTATCACAATGAGGGGAAAATGTATTTTTACACAAAGCAAGCTCACTTGATATACCATTGACAAACATACAAAAAACACTCAAAACTAGCTCCGAACCTAATAAAATATCTGCTAGTTCTGTTTGCTACTGACTTGATTGAAATTTGGTTGTTGCTCTAAGGAGTTTTTAAATAATAACGACAATATTTCATAATGTAGCTTAAGATTATTTTGATTATTGGTATTTTCAGAATATTAACAACTCCTTTTTTTTTAACTTGCCCTTTTTGAACCGACTGACTATATCAACACACGGCTTACTTAAATATAGAACATACACAATATCCAGCCCCTGGCCATTTCATCACTATTAAGGGAGAAACCCACATTTCACCATTGATACATTTTTTGAACATGCCAGTAGTTGAACCCAGAATTCTTATATCAGTAGGCAAACTCGCTACCGACAGGGTCAAAATGTCGGACAATGACTTATATTTATGGATAGGGATTAAGAGGGCAAATTTGAGGAAATATCCCCCAATTAACCCGGAAGCGTAAATATATAAAAGCAAAGTGATAACCAATAAATCATACAAGGAAAACCACCCACCATTGCATTCAACTGAGATTAGAACCTCAACCTCCTCGTCCCTGGAAATAATTGATTCACTTTATTGTAAGACTGATCTCTAAGACTTTGTGACCACTTCATTTCAGAGGATTGAACATATTTGATAAGTGACTGAACATGGGCTTGAGAATACTGATTTAAAAAAAAATTACACCTAATACATTGCTGAGGCCTTGGATCACTTCACCTGTGATAGCGCACTAGTGTAAAATACGTTTTAACAGGATTGCCAACCGCTTCGGTTATTTTCAAAATAGGATTTGTGTGCCATGCATGTCTTTTCTCCTTCACTCCACTACCCTATCATTTCTTAGTATAGCAATTGACTTTTTGTAAATTAGTTGATGTGTGTAGTTAATCTGGCAAACTTGGTGGCATTGTATGGAATTTCCTAACTATAGAAATAGAATGCATGTTTAAAGGACAGTGGAATCTCGTCTATCTGACCCTCATTGATCCGGATTTCTGGTCTATTTGGACTGAAATTTTGTAATTTTTTTTAACAAATTTTTATGGGACGAATAATTGATATGTAGTTTTTTTTAAACTCCTTTTTATGGCGGTGAAATGTTTGCATAACCACGCCACTTGTAAACACCCTTTAAAATTGCACAACAAAAACTTGTTCATTATTTTATGAATGAATAGGTGTTGTAAAATGTTTCAATTGTTATATGATTTGTTATTGGGTAAAAATAAATGGCTAGTTGTAGTAATACACCTATACTGCTTTAATCAATTTTTCTTATAATTTCCGGACTATTCGAATTCTCGTTAATCCGGATCATACTCGGGCCCAGTTAGGCCGGATAGACGAGGTTCAACTGTTTAATTTTTTTTTATTTTTTTTTGTCTTATTCTTTTCAAGAAGCTTTTTAAAATTGTTGATGAACATTATTTTCTTACTTTTATGAATTTTAATTAGTAAAAAGGTATAGTCTACTAATCCTGGTTTGTAGTTTGCTGTTTTGCTTTTGTTTTGGTAGATTTGCATTTTGACATTGCTTTTAAATATAAACACTCTTTTGTGTGTTCTCATCCAAGCAATTATATATAAATACTGAAAAGAACATTTATAGAATAAATTGAGAAACTTATTATTGACTCTTAGTTCAGAATAAATTTAAGTTTTTCGCACAAGTTCACTCAAGACTTAAAAAAAATTAGGTGCTTAGAGAATTTTTGTGAAAGATTCACTTAAACGTTTTTTTTAGGTGTATGGTAACTTTTTTTTAAATAGAACATTGTTTTAGCTAATTAATGAAGGAAGATAAAATGTCTAATTGTTTCAAACAACAAAATTAAGCAGCTCTTTTAATATCAATTTGCAAGGAACTACAAAATAAATGTTACATAATAGTATGTAATTATTCTAAAATATAAGTAGGCCTATCTTGAAAATATTTTCAACTCCTTTTTATTTTTTTACATCCATTACTGTTTCCAGATTGTGGCCTGGGTCAGTTTTTTTTATTCAAGCCATATATTTTCCACTACTGGCCTGTCATAGCTTCATACGCCCTATAATCTAATTTAAGACTAGGACATGCACAGTTTCCAGTCCACAGCCGTTAATTTATCAATGTAAAAGGGTAAACTCAATGATAAATTTTTGGCTATGCCGATAATCTAACCCGAGACCCTTAGCTCAGTAGGCAGACACGTTACCGACTGAGCTAAGGTGTCGGACAGCTCTTTATCACTAAACAAACTATTTGTGAATACAGTCGCAACTTTCTATCCTTTTATTTTCAATTTAATAAAATGCTCTCTCTTTTATTTTTAAATAAGTAATTTTTCTATATTTCATGATGGAGCATATACAGACTTAAAATTATAAACTCCTACAGTGAAATTTGATAATTTTAACTCAAAACACTATAGCGTATGTAAAAACTTAGATTATCCAATTTCATATTCAAACTTAACTTAAACCTCAACGTTACCTAAAGCTCAAAGAGCAGATAATAGAAAGTGTGCAAGCGAGAGGAGGTGAATGGAAGTGATTAAAGGAGGAATAGAAGAAGGAGACATATAACTAAACTGGCCTGGCCACAGGCTGGAAACAGTTGATGATGACACACCTAGTGTGATAGTAAGTAATTTACAAAAAATCTGAAACTAGGCCCTACCTTTGATCTCAGGAGCAACTCCATTTAATTTAGGCACCAATAAAAACACTGGTGAAAAGTACTATCATAGGCTATATATTTTATACAAGGCCGTAGCCAGCCAATAATTTCAGGGGGGGTTTGGTGAGCCCATCCCCCAATTGGCGGAGGCTAGAAAAAATTATAAATAAAAACTGTTCTAGAAGCTATCTGAAGTGTTTTTTTATGGCAACACTACCCCCTAACTATCGGAGGCTAGGACAAATTCTAATTATTAAACGGCTCTAGAAGCTCTCTAAAGTATTTTTTATGACAATATAACACCAAAATTGCCGAAGGCTAGAAAAAATTCTAAATAATAAACACCTCTGGAAGCTCTCTGAAGTGCTTTTTATGTTAACACAGCCCCCTAATTTGTACTTGTACCTTAATTTTGAAATTGTTTGAACCATAAATAAAGCCATATATATTTTGTTCATAAAATTTGGGGGGGG
>CABFWB010000170.1:0-17180 GCA_902151455.1 Timema bartmani | reverse complement strand
ATGGGAATTAGTTTTGTGAGGAACAAATATCTGTCACGGGGGGGGCAGAGGGGGAAAGAGGATTAGGATTTAAGATGCTTGGGCAAGAGGGGGGATATAGGGAGAGTTGAAAGTTGTTTTCGACTAAATACATTAAAAATACCCTAGTTACAAATTTATAAAAATTCAAGCCAGATGGACATGGTAATGTTTTCCACTGTAATCTTTCAAACCATAAAACTGGTAGTGGTATCCTGTTATGTGGGTGATTGTATGTGTTTTTTATACTTTGGTTATTGCTAAGGTTGTCTTTTTTTGGTGCGCATACTATTCTTAGTTTCTCAGTCAATGTTTATCTATTGTGTGATGAGCTTACTTTTTTTCTTTAGATACATCATTGCATTACTATTTATTACCTTCATTGTTTTTTATTATTTCGCTGTAGTCTATTGATATTTAAAAATTATTGTTCCCATACTTGATGGATATTTTGGAGAGTCATGATAGATTCTCGAATTTTGTGAAAGCGACTAAATTAAATTTCTTTGCCAGGTCTGTTCAATGTCAAAGACTACACAGACAACACTTCTCAATACAAAATATGCCTTATTAACATTTTCCCCTCATTCTTAATGTAAATTTTTGCTTTACATAAATAAATACTAGTTCTTGAAGCCGAAATTAAAATTGCTATTTTCTATGAAGATTTAAACTAGCTGTTTAGTGAACTCTATTCAAAACTACACACAAACATTTGAAGAGCCCTGATAAACATATATATAAGATTTAAAATTTGTATTCATATAGTACTTCATATTTTGCTGAATGTACATCATCATCATGCACATGTGGCAGTAAAAAGCTCAACTTAACACCACATTACTAAGAAAAACCATTAGTAATTCCAATCACCAATGTTTTATGAATGACATGGTTTTGCTAGATCATTTAGTTTAGTTTTAATGTTTCCAAAATCAAATACATACATTTTCATTGGCGATAGAACAACACAGATACCGACAAAGTCATAAAATGTAAGATTTGTATAATACACATAACTTTATTTACATTGGTGCCAAAAGTTTACATTTGTGAGAAATAAATATATCATACATTTAAATTTATTGAAAAGCCACGCCATAAAGACCTGATTCTCATGCAAATGCTACTTCAGATCGCCTTCATGCAGAAAGCGGATACATGTCTTCCCCAGAGAGGGGTGGTCCCCGTGCGTACCCTGGTGCATACCCACAAGGAGCGCCTGGCTACGAGGATCCTTACTACAGCCAGTACGCTTCTCGGTCAGGATCTATCACACCTGTCATCGATGAGGAGGCAAGGTGAGGCATCATCTCTATATACACAACATTGTGATTGTGCTTCTATATGTTTTGTTACTTGATTTAACATTTACTTTTGATAACGGAGCTATTTTATTACCACTTAACCTGTGTGTGTCCCCCTTGAAGAATCTAACTCAGAACCTCCTGAATATAAGTACAGAGCAGTAGTTATCAGCTCCCTCTACTAACACATCGTGATTGTATGTGTATGTGCTTAACTTGGAACCTCCTAATGTAAGGCTGGAGCAGTATTTATTTATGTTGTTGTATGTAATGTTTGAAAACGTATGGTAAAATATTAACTCTTTCAAATTTATTTTCTAAAATAAAATTTAATTTTAGTTTTTTTATTTTCCTTCTTATTTAATCTCTATTATCTTAGCTATTGGTTGAGACATTGAATACCTCTTTTGATTCACCCCAACTAAGAGGATTCGTTTTGAATAATGGTTAGGACCGGTTTTAATTCTTAGGTAATGTAAAATTGAGAGAAAAATTGTTTCCGGGTTTTTATAAACTATATTATTAAGTGTTTACAGCTCCCCTTGCCCAATAAGTACTGCTTCTATCAAATATATATCACTATTACAAAATGTAAGGTACAGTTTTGGTCAAGGGTGGATCCAGGATTTTTGTGTGGAAGGGGGGCAGAAGTTTCTTGGGGGGAGGACCTTACCAGACAGGGTCGGGGGAAGTTCCCCCTTGGGAAACGCTGATGGAAAAATGCTTCTAAATTTGAGAGTGATTTATAAATTAATTAAAAAATTTTAAGGGAAGTGCATCATTTATTTAGTCTTTTTTGTTAATTTTTCTTAATTAAATTATGTGTTTAAAATGTAACTCAACTATTGACAGTGATCAACACGCAAAGCAACTGGTTAGTAAAGTATTACCTGACAGTACAACTATTAGTGACTATAACATAGATTAAGTTGGTTTAATTTTTTTAGTAACTATTGTTAATACTAACTAAATAGATTCTCCCGCACCCCTCTTTGGTTCTGGCACTGGTTTTGGTGAAATTTTACTTTTATATTATTGGAGGCTAAGTCATAAATAAAAAACTTGTATGTATAAACGTTTTATTTATTGAAACTAGGGATAAGACTTTTAAATCTTTGTATACTTGAAGTTCTTCAATAAAATATTAACTTGGAAATCACATTTTTTTTTAATGAAGTTTGTTTCAGAGCTCTCATACTTCTTCTCATACTTCTTAGTGAGGATATATCACAATATAATTATAGTATCAACTCAAAAACAAAACCCCAGTCCATTAAGTTACCCCATAGCTGTATGAATGTTATAATGAATGATCTATAACAACAACAAAAAATGTTAAAATTTAGTCACCATTTCTATTTTAAATATGAACTAAAGAATAAAAATAGTAAAGTAAATCTCTTATGTTTACCATGTTTTCTAAAATTCAGATTCAGGACTTATTCATAAAATAGTGGTTTTGTTCCATCTCTAGTAAATATGTTCTTTATGTGTGTGGACATGTGTGCTTTTATTGCTACAATGCGTTTCTCTTTTATATGCTATCTTTTTATGAAACTCTTTTAAAAACTGGTGTGGATTTTTCTTTACTTGTATACAATAAACTCACATGTTGTGACTTTAGTTCATATTTTTAAAGGCCTACTTTGTGTATTTTATAATAGGTACTACATAACTATTATATATGATTTTGCTATGATTATAAATAATTATTTAACAATCCAAATGGATCGATTAAACTTTTCACCTTTTTGTATTACATCGTAATTTGTTTGAATCAAAACATATTTTGGAAACATTGCTCTTTAAATATGCTACCAAAATAATTCCAATGCATATATAAATATATGCAGTATTATTTTATTAGAGTACTATTTAAAGAGCCCATCCAATATCCGAATAACCAGCCTATTGATACAAGATTAGGTACACTTGAACCAAAAAATGTATTGAGATGCAGTTTTCCGAGCTCTTCATTCAACAACAGTGAAATTGGGATCAGTTTAAAAGATTTTTTCATTCTCAAATGATTAATTTTTAAATGTTGTATTGTTTTATATATGGTAAAACAAATTCATTGGTTTTTAGTTCCACTGTTTTCTAAAGTAGAATACAGTAATTAGCATTACAATGCTACGCCTGGCTCAAGCTGTATCCACTTACCTGGGTCAGGTGTTATCCATAATGGGTTGGAGGGGGAGGTGGGGAAGAGGTCTTTCGAGTATTGACTCAAACAAACATATCTTAAGCCTTATTTGTTGTTGCTGTTTGTCTTGTAATTTTTTGTGTTTTCTTGAACATCATTGCTTTCTGATTTTTGGTGTAAGTTTCCCTCTGTCGCATTTACTCTTGAAGGCGATTCCGAGTTTTGAAAACATGGATGGGTGACAACGTTTCAAATGTTTTGCAACGTTCATCTTTAAGAATTTTGGGTGGCTCTGGTGTCTATTAAAATTCATAATAGTGCAGGAAAGAAATATGTTAGCCTTGTCTAAAATAATGATCACAAACAAAATGTTTGGAAAAAATTGTAGCGGTCCTGACCCAAAATTATACTATAGAAGATGGGGTACCAAATTCAAAGTTTATTTGGGCTCCCAAATTATGTTCAAGACAGCCCTTTTTATAATTTTCACCCTCCTACATAGCATTGTGACCATCTCTGGGGTCTAGTGGTCCTGGCTAGAGATCCAGAGGTCCCGGGTTCGATCCTCGGTGCTTCCAGTAATTTATCCTTAAAGCAATGGGTCTGAAACGGGTTCAATTCAGCCTCGTGAGGGCAAATGAGGAGTTACTTGAATAAATAGATAGCGGCTCTGATCTAGAAAACTGAGACTAACAGCCGAGGGAAGGGGGTTAGTTGTACTACCCTCTATCCGCAAATGTCAGCACTAACATCGCTAATGACGGTGGCTGCTCAGAGGTTATCAGAGCACAATAGTGCTTTAAATGCTGATTTCCTAACTAATATATTACGCTCTAAACAGATTATCCCTCCGACAGTGTGCATTATATTATTGAGACTGTAGCACCAGCTTGTAAAGGGCATCAAATATTTGTGATTTTGGCTATGAAAAGGCATATCACAATACTCTTTGGGTGGAATA
This sequence comes from Timema bartmani, assembly GCA_902151455.1. Lineage (NCBI taxonomy): Eukaryota > Metazoa > Arthropoda > Insecta > Phasmatodea > Timematidae > Timema > Timema bartmani. Next base: position 12,748 of record CABFWB010000170.1, on the reverse strand, counting down.
TTATTTGGGGAAATGAATAGGGCGTGGTACACACTAAAATTATTTTGCTCGGGCAGAAATATACCTTGATATGGTAATGCTATTTAACAAAGAATGTATATCACCCAGAGAAAAATAAAGAGAAACCTTTGCCAAAGAACAATAAAACTATAAGCATGGACACATCTAAAAAGGAATAAATATGCTGTCAATTTTATAGAGAGCGTTGAAAAACATTTAAAATATTGGTTTCCAAACACTTCATGTTTAAACCTTGAAATAATCTCAAGCAATGTATGTGTTGTCCTTTATGCACTATGACAGAGCTTTGTGGTGTTTGTTCTTTCTCTGCTGTAGTGACACTGAACTAATTGACGAGTCGTATAGTTTGTACGGAGTCAAGTTACCTGCCGCACGCACCGTAGCACCTCAACCTCGAAGCCAGTTCCCAGCTCCAGCGGTTGTTCCATATGACGCCACTCGGTACGAAAAACACACACACACACACACACTATGCAAAGTAGCCCCTTAATTTCCCTGTAAGTGGTGACCTATCAGGCATGGCACAACATTATTAATTGATTTACCAAATAGAAAGATTATATATATTTGTGCTATCACTCGAATCACATAACTCTCACTCTAGATTACAAACAAGGATGTGTTTTGGATATTCTTTGCCTGGAATGGGTCATATTCTTGACCCTTCAACCCAAATACATCAATTTTAATTAATTATAAATGAAGAATGGCACGTGGACACAATAATATATAAGCCAAGACCAAATATATTTGCAATGAGCACACATTTTCTTATTCTATTCCCTTATACTTGCCTGATCTCAAAGGATTAAATCAAATATTTGTAGCGGTCAGCTTTTATAGCCTCTAAAATTAAAACCTATAAAATTGTTTTGTTTTTTTTTCCAAATGCTTGTTGCTTCATTATGTTGTTTGAAGAAATGTTTGTAGATTAACTCTGTAATATTTGTAAATTATTTTTTTAAATATTTGCTTCATTAAATAATAACAATTTTTTTCTTTAAGGCCCCACCGATTTTGATTGTATTTTTACAACTGAAGTTTAATTGGTTTTTAAACTGATGGTTCTATTTAATCTTTTTGGTTTTCTTCTTCTTTCATTAAAATATAGTATGTATGAAACAAATTTGTTCACATCTTGGAAACCAAACCTTTGTCAGATCACAGAATGTCACAATTTCTCACCGCAATAATTAGTATTTATGTTACTAAAAATATCCTTCATTTCTCTTTATACGCATAATATAACTGACATTCACTAGCGCTTTTTGTTGCACACTTTCCAAGTTTCTTTGATTTGTATGTTCAACTTTTCCCCTGTTTTTTTAAACTGTTGTATAAATGCTTTAGTGCTGGTGACTTACACCGTTTATTCTAAGGAAACAGAATAAGGAAGGTCAACTTCAAAGAAATGCACCACACCATTTTGTTTAGAATAATCATTGTGTTTAAAAAAAAAAGTACAACCACTGCTTTTTTCTCACTTTTTTTTAATCAATTATGTATCTTCATTGTTGAAAAATCTTATATCTTCCAAAGTTCTATTTATCTATGATTGGTGTGCGGCCTTTTAAGGAATATGTGGTGTGACATGCGGCCTTATAATGTCACAAAGTTTCTCAGTTGCCTAGGGTGTAGAGGTCCAAAAGGCACATTCAACATTTTTTATTTATTTATTTATTTATTTGAGGTATTTGACGGGCACTTTTTGAACCGACTAATTATATAAGCACATGACTTATAAACTAACTTAAATCTAGACAAGACACAACACCCTGCCCCCAGCCATTAATTCATCACTGTGAAAAGGGAAACCCACATTTCACCAATGATACATTTTTTTGGCTATACCAGGAATCAAACCGAGGCCCCTTAACTTAGTAAACAGAAATGTTACCGAGGGAGTTAAGGTGTCAGACTAAATTTTTTAATGTTAAAAAAAATAATAATTACTTAAATCAAATAAGCTCTTATAATAAAAAAAAAATCTAAATATTTTATCTAATATTAAATATATACATATATTTTTTAAGATTAATTAACAACTTAATCACTTTTATGGTTTTATGACATTCGGTGTCGCTTTGTTGGTTGGTAACTTTTATATTTATTAAATGTTTATGAAAATACTAGGAGAAAAGAAAGAGAAGAAAATTTAATACTTTTGCACACATGGATTAAAAGGGGGTTGTAGTGAGAGGAGTCACCACTTATTTTTTATTTACTATCTCTCTCTCTCTTTTTCTCCCCCCCCCCCTATATTTTGGCACCCCATGTAACCCTTGCGCTACTATTGTACTCCAAATCTTGCCAGCTATGTTAATGCAAAGTATCTTAGAAAAGAGTATATGACACAAAATACACATGTAATTGTCAATATAAACTCTAGAAGTTTCAAACCAATTTTTAATAGTTTGACTAGTAAAATATATTGGCTAAACAATTTTGATAGTCACTTTAAAATTTAATCGACCCAAGAACCGAAATTCAAGATCTTTCATTTTGGTTTTTAAAACCTCACTTTGTTTTTTAGACTAGTTGATAGGAAGACTAAATCTAACATCAGACTCTTCTATTTAAAGGTGTTTGTTTGTCTTGGTATTAAAAAAAATAGTAAATTTAATATTAATTCATCTCAAAATGGTCTCTCTTCCTTTCGAGTTGACCTTAGCATGTGTTGTGTAGCTAGCGGTAAAATTGATGATACCCGTTATGTTGTAGAATCCGAGTGGAACACATGGAAAGGCAGCTTGCCAACCTAACTGGTCTCGTCCAGAAAGCTCTGACACAGACCCCAACTCCTCGAGAATATCTGCAAGTACCGGCAGGAACCCGAGATGCCAATTATCGGAACGGTGAGATCACGAAACATCCCTATTCAACTTCTCCTGCGCCTTGTTAATTAATCATTTCCACTTCTCTTTCGCAGATAACACATGTTAGCATGGAGCTTTTTTTTACCTTTTATGGACAACTGACATTTTTTCTAAACAAATTTCACTTTTTATTTGTAGCTAAATATTATGTACATATGTCATTGTAATTATAGAGTTGCTTGGCTATCTCACTTGTCTTGTTCACGGACAGACCAGTATAGTTTTTTTGAAACTCTCCTCTAGGTGACAGGGTCTATAAAAATTAATACTTATGTTATTCATTTAACAGGAAAACTTAGCTTTTAGGCAATCAGAAAAGGTAACTTATGAATTAGTCATATATAAATAAACAGTAGCATCTCGAAAGTTCAAGTTTGCCCTTCTACAATTACCAAAAACTTTAATCATACAAAGAAAAAAAAAATGGCATGTGGCTTAGAAGAATTCTCAAGTTTTCCACCTGATTTCCTTCACAGCTCTTATTGAAGCTTAGACCGATGCTATGAAAAAGGGTGTGTGCAAAGAGCATTTGTACCTTGAACTATACAGAGTGTTAAACAATAAAAACTATCCTGTATCTCAAATAACTTAGGCATTTAAATGTAAATGATAAATGTGTATTAAACCTACTTTGGTGGCCACATGGTCTAAGCCATCCCTCTCGCTATAGACGACTGCTGATGACAGGGAAATCAAGGTTCGAATACCGGCCGAGTGTAATGAGGGTGGTTTTCTCTAAATTCAACCACTCTCATCCTTAATACATCAGCGTAGTAAGGAACTGTGCTAAAAAAAAAGGTGTGGTATTTTATTGGTTAAGTATTTGAACTATTTTTAAATAACTAACTAAATTGACTGGAAATACTTATATAAATGTTCTAGAAGCACTTTATAAGCACTAGTGTTTGATGTTTATTTGATGTGGACCATCATAAAATTTTTAATTTATTAATATTCTGAAGTTAATTGGATTTAACACACTTTTAATATAGACAAAATAATGTTGTGAGCATTGATTGCTGAAAATGATGAATGATGAAAAGAAGATTAACTAGGCTATAAGAATGGGAGGTTGGGGGGAGCTAATAATAATCGTTCATTATTTTAATTGTTATCATTGACATCTCAACCAGGTTATGCAAATACTCTGCCCAGACAGTAAACATAGTTTTGATTACACTTTCCAGCTATGATGATTTAAAAACAATCTCTTAAACACCAAATAATTCAAAGTTAGAATATTTTATGACTTTTTTTTTTCATTTTCATTAAGCCTAAATTAATGTTCATAAAATTAAACCGTTTTAAAACAAATGTTCGAAACTATAGAGCTGTTGCTCTAATAAAAATGCCACAAACCAAAGCTGACTGTTTATAACTTTTTTTGTTAAATCACATTTTCATAAAAAGTACCTAGCTAGCTTATAATCTAAGATATTATAACTTAATAAAATACAAATTTGATTTAAAAATATTTCATAAAACCTGATTTATTATTAAATTTGACAGCATATGATCTAAGCAAATTTAACAACAACTTTTTCCACAATCCTTTTTAACTAGCCAATAAATAAAGCTGATCAATTCTGCCAGTATTATACCAGTAATGACTATAAATGACTCAAACTATTTAAGTTATTGAAACAGGTTGGTCATTTCATATTAATAGAAACTAGACCTTTTGTAAATTGCTAAACCAAAACTGTCATGAAATAGTTGGAAGACCAAATTACCAGATTACTAGTAGAATAAGACATAGCTTAAATAGTCCCAAGTAATTTATAAATAGCCTCAGTAAGGCTGTAAAGTATGACAGCTATAATTTATCAGGATATTACACAGCCTACGTGAGGATCATTTGGTTGACTGACAGTCATACTTACAGTGGAGCCTTAATCATCTGTCACTCTTAGTAAGCATCTCTGTTATGTAAAGCTGCATTAATTTACTGTTAGATTTGTGTTTCAGTCACTGAGCGTGTACAGTATTTGTGCTTTATATATGTAGCTTATCTACAATGTGAGTTTGTAAGTGACAGCTAGCAGAAGGTTCTTTATCGCAAAAATTGGCTGAAAGTTACTAATATCACCCTTTCCGAAAATACCTGTATTTGCTTAGTAATATTATATTTTTAGTAAAAGGTGTTATCAAAGGTTTCTAATAATACTTCCAGCCAATGTTTACAATAAAGAACCTCCTTATTGCTGTCACACTCTTACTATAAATGAGTTATAAAATCTAATGTTCGTAGGACAACTAGAAAAGCTACTAAATCTCTTTCGCATATCAGTCATGTGATCTACAGCTGTCACCTCTGATATATATTATCAATGCCTATAAAATAACATAATAATAAAGAAAATTTTTATCAATTTTGTCTGAAAAATTTTGTATTTTCCAAAATGACCTTTAAATGAAAATTTGACTTTAGATTTGAGCTATATTTTCTTTGATAAACGTAAGAAAAACATTAATTTTAAAACTTATAAAAAAATAATAATACTAATAATAATAAAGTAGGAATAAGCGAAAGCTCAAATCTTTAGTGCCACACAATTTTTTTCATTCTCTGTATATTTGTTAGCTTATTGGTTCTGTCCACTGATGGATGATTAAGTTTCCGCTGCATTTACGTTCTACTCTAGTTGCTTGTGACTTGAAATCTCTGTTAACCAAATAATCTGTATGAGAGCTTCCAACTAACAAATGTAACCCTGTATGTTCTGTCTCCCAGCCGCAGACGAGTATGACAAACACTCGAGCTCCAGCTCTGCTTCTCTGCCAGGTTGGTCACCTTGTGCTTCTCTCTTATTAACACACGCAAGCCACGCAGGGTGATACCAAGATAGTTTTATTTTGACAGAACACTTGATGATGGTCCAACTTTCACAGACTTTTTCTTTTATCAAACGGCAATTATTGTTAGGCAGTAATAATGAGAACATGATGTCGCAAGATTGGCATTGTTGCAAAATATACTATTAACAAAATTAAAGATTACCTCAGAGGTCTTTGGGTAGAGTGCTCATCTCAGAACTCAATGTTCGTGGGTTCAAATCCAGCCAGGGTCAATATATTCTGAGCGATAAAATTCCATAGCAAAACTTCTTTCACAGGGTAAGAAAAGATGTCAGTCCCATGTCGATTGCATCATGTATAAGAGCCCTGGAAGGTATGTGAAAATACCGTTCCCGGCAAAATCGGTAGTCCTTTTCGATCTTAATCATAGAAATTCTCGTGTGCTGATATAATCAATTGGTTCAGAAAGTGCACATTAACAACATCAATAAATCACCCCTTTCCCCCCTCTTTCTTCCCAAATCACACCCCTTCTCACAAAAAGTAAATTTTTGGGTCTGCCATTGTGAGTCCACTACATGTCCTTGTTTATAACCATTCTACTTGGGGGACACTTTTACTTTCTTTAATCCCAATAAACATTCCTGGTATCACCTGCATGCATGTTCTCACTTTACTCGATATCCAATCACTATTTTAAGGATGAGTCTATTGAATCTTTGAATCTCTAAGAATATTCGAGACTCAAGGATTAGAAAAAAGCTTAGAGTACATTTTTGAGGGTGAAGAAAGTTAAATTTGGAATCTGAATATTTTAAAGCTATTATGATGATTTTTAGTGATTTAACCCAAATAGTAATTTTAGGACAAACATAACCTGACCTTAGATTATCATTATTAGCACCACGTCTTATTACCCGTTCTGGTTACACGCACTTATGCTCATGTGTAATGGAAGGGTGATTGTGAGATGAAATGGAGGACCTACAGTTTAATGTGGGATCCAAACCACGCTGGAGGCCTGGCATTCCACACATTCACAAGTTGTGATTAATACACGTCTTGTCAGAGGTGAAGGAAGGGTTTGGCAACTGACCTTGGACTATTAATTTATAGATTAATGTGGAGTCACTATATAAAAAAATTACCATTTGATTATTATTTAAATTTTCTATAATAGCTAAAGAATTAATGTGAACAAAATCGGAATCAAAGAAAAAAATATTACACTCGTGCAGGAAAATTAATCTCATAATGTTTTAAATGCTTTCTGAAATGATGATTATTATTTTACTAATATTATCATTATCATCGTTATTAGGTAAAATGAAGATTCACATTTGAGAAAATTGGGTTTGACCCATCTACCTAGGCCTGTGTCAAAAATATTTGTGTTTCAGTAAAGCTTAACAAAGACATCAGTCTTATCAACTAATGTTTTCTAATTCCCTTAAATGTTGAATGTAACTAACAATTCCAAACTCAACATTGACCTTGTATAGACCTAAATATAATTATTTTAAAATATCCAATGCAGCTTTGGTGGCCACATGCTATAAGGCGTCGCTGGAGGCCTGGCATTCCACACATTCACAAGTTGTGATTAATACACGTCTTGTCAGAGGTGAAGGAAGGGTTTGGCAACTGACCTTGGACTATTAATTTATAGATTAATGTGGAGTCACTATATAAAAAAATTACCATTTGATTATTATTTAAATTTTCTATAATAGCTAAAGAATTAATGTGAACAAAATCGGAATCAAAGAAAAAAATATTACACTCGTGCAGGAAAATTAATCTCATAATGTTTTAAATGCTTTCTGAAATGATGATTATTATTTTACTAATATTATCATTATCATCGTTATTAGGTAAAATGAAGATTCACATTTGAGAAAATTGGGTTTGACCCATCTACCTAGGCCTGTGTCAAAAATATTTGTGTTTCAGTAAAGCTTAACAAAGACATCAGTCTTATCAACTAATGTTTTCTAATTCCCTTAAATGTTGAATGTAACTAACAATTCCAAACTCAACATTGACCTTGTATAGACCTAAATATAATTATTTTAAAATATCCAATGCAGCTTTGGTGGCCACATGCTATAAGGCGCTACTCTCGTAATAGGCTGGACTGCCAAAGATGGGATTGGTGCTTTATCCCAGTCGGGTGCACTGAGGGTGGTTTTTCATAATTGGTTTTCCACTTTCCCACCACATAAATATGGGTGCACTTCCTATAAATTAAACCTTCCTAATTATTAACACATTAGTGTAATTAGTCCATAGGCGAATAACCCGAAAGAAAAGTAAGAATCAGTGCTAAAAAAAATCTTTAAATTTTTGGTGTTATATCTCTTGAGGAAAACACTAAATTTACAATGTCATTGGTTCAAATACTTTGTATAACTCACTCCAATAAATATTTTGACTTTGGCCTTACTAGCACATGAAAATATAGTGCTTTTAATATATAACTACCCACTTTTGGGACCTTATAGTCTCAGGTGTCACTCTCGCAATAGACTAGACTGCCTATGCCGGGGAGATCAAGGTTTGAATCCCGGTCGGGTATATGAGAAATCTCTTAAATCTCAAAGTTGGAGTTTATTTAATCAAAATTTTGGTAGTTTTGAAATTTCTTATTCTTCTGAAAAATGATGCTTTATGAAAACTTTAAGAGTTCCCTATTTTAAGAAAGGCCAAGCAATTTAAGCTCTCCCATGATAAGAAGAGCTCCAAGGCTATCAAATATAATTCTAAAAATTATGGAGGTTAGATTTATAAATTAAGGATGTGAAAAATAAGAATGATACAATCTTTGATATATTTTTTTATAAATATAGGTAGTGTATGTTTAGACGAACTATGTTTATTTGATAACTTTTAATTATGGTTTGGATCCAATTATATAAAGTCTATTAAAACCATATCCTCATACTTTATTAAATATGCTTGTAGGAACTTTGGTTTGTATATGTTACACACTATTCGTGAATTTGCCCTTTTCATGAATTGGGCAAAAAATAGTCCATTTCATGAATAGTACAGTGTTTGTGCTGCCCAATCCCTGAACTAGACTAGTTCTTGCCCAGTCCATGAAATGGACAAGCAAAGAAGAAGTTTGGTCTTTATGTTAACTTAACTTTTAATTGTTATATCTTAAAACGAATTTGATTTAAGCTTCTAGTTCAAGTACCATAAGTTCATGTTCATGAAAAGGGTAATGAGAGTTAATGCAATTTTTGCCCATTTCATGAAATGTGCTGTTTGAGTATTGGGGTGTAACATATATATGATGTTTTATTATCACATACAAATTAACTTTCAGACATAATCAGCAATTTCAAGACGTCTCATTTACATAACGTACAAGCTATTAATGAATTATACATGAAGGTTATAAATAAATCCATGTTAGAACAAACACTAAAAGTATTGTACACAGTGAGGCCAACTGACCAACAAAATCAACCTTCAGCTGAATTAGGCGCTACTCTACAACTTATTAAACCTGGCCCTTTGTAGATTATTTTTATGTTTGATGACTGGTTCCACTAATGAGGTACAAGCAAAGTATTAATATTAGAGTTAGCTTACTAATTTACTAACACAATATTAACATATGTCATGAATGTTAACACCATGATTTGTTTGAAATAAGAGTCAATTACAAACACATGAGCAAATATGCTTGGTAGAAAATATTTTAATTTGATGTGACTTTTCTGGTTAATATTTGTTACTAATTTATGAGTGTAGAGTTGAGCTTGTTGTTTATTAAATATAATCTTAGAAATTTGAATTGTTTGACAAAAAGCAACATAAAAAAAAAGTTGTGTTATAAATTAATCAACACTTTTGTTTGTTCAAGGAGTGTATGCCAATTTTTATTTACTAGCTCTAACATTGTTTTCCATCCTTAACAAATGCTTAGTTTTTATCTAGTTTGTGTTACATTATAACATTTGTTATTAACTTTTTTTTGTTAGCCCTTAGCTATTATGTTTTATTTTATATCTTTTGTTTTTTTTAGGAAGTCATTCCAAACATAATTACCTGTATTCCACCTTCACTGCCCAAATTCAAAGCAGCCCCAAAAGCAAACCTTAAAGTTTCTCACATGTATGCACTACATATGATTAATTAATATTTCTTCAGATGCATGTTTCTAAAACCTTTCTATAGTATTTCTATTTCGTTTGTGTTTTTCTAAACCTATTTATTTAAAAAAAATATATTAATCTTACTCAATACAATTTAATTTCCCCATTTAGATTTAATTAGGTTTTTAATTTTTGTTAAAAAATTATTAGTTGCATGTTTTATACTAGTACATATTTGCTTAATATTAATAAACTAACCCATATAAAATAAAATTATTGAATACATATTTTTTAATTAAATTACAAAGTCAATTAGAAAATTCAGAATCTAGTGTTAGCAATGTAATAATAAATATTGGCTATAGTTTGATATTTTTAATTTAATGTTCTAATTTTCTTAAATGTTTGTTCACATATATCTTCAACCAAACAGCCAAATAATATATTAATTGGACATACTTTCAAATCTATGTATTTATGTTGAAGAAGTTAGGGAACATGTATGAATACAGTGTTTGACACATTCTATTGTCAATCTTTCATATTTGCTCTCAATATTTAAATTGTAGCATTTTAATCAATTTTGGAAATTTGTCAATAACTATTGTCATATATATTGAAAATATTATTTTAATAGTAAATTTAGTATAGTAGTAAAAGGGACAGACATTTCTTTTGGTGAAATTACTACACAAGGAAAATGGTAGAAACAACACATTTATAATATTTATTTATATTATCTTTAAAAAAATCTAGTGTGTATATGGGGAGAGAAGTTTGATCTACTTAGAAGGTGTTTTTTTAGATAATTTAGGTCTTTTGTATACTGGTGATACTTAGTAAATATTGTAAAATTTGAAAATATCTAGATAAATATTTTGGCTGTACAATTTCATAGCACTGCAAATCTGTCATCCAAACTCTTAAAGTATATGGTAGAGCACATGTGGGTCTTTTAGCATTTCATTTCAAAGCCCTCCTTTCCTCCAACCTCCCGCATGCCCTACTATTTACCCCTTCCCTGTTTTGTCGACGATCGAACCAACAGAAGCCGCTCTCAAGAAACAACCACGAATTTTACTTGTGTCTGCATGTACCTGCAAGATCCCCCACTGGATGTTGTGGTAATTACATATTTCAGTTTACTGCTGACATGTGCTTGCAGGGGTTCTGCTGTTTCCACTCTGTCCTCGTTTCGCTGCATTAGCATCAGCTTTTGTTACTTGTCCACTTTGGGCCTATTATTGTCATTAATACTAATGTGTTCAACTGTTTACCTTAGATATAGGAGTGATAATGACTAACTATAGTTTAGATCGCATTAATTTTTACAACTTTAAACTAATTTGTCTTTTTTTTTCACAGCTTTTTAACTAACCAAATTACACTCTTATAATCTTAACCATTATAATTATTCAACAGTGGAATGAAACACATAATTGACCAAGTGTCTTGCTTATAAAAATCACATTGTTAATCACACTATACACAGTGAAATCCTTAATTTAATCGGACCTTAATAATTTCTTGGATATGAAAACAATCTTAACCAATTCTGAAAATTGAAAAATGACACCTGGACACAAGAATCGAACCCGATTCCCGTGTTCAGGGGTCATTTTTCAATTTTCAGAATATGATATCTAGATGGAGTAGTCCTCAGTAAAAGCATAAATAATAGCTTTGGCTATTTGATTCTTAGATATTAACCAACCATAGAAAAAATTCTCATTTAATCACTAACTTAGTTGAAACTATTTAATATTTTTAATGTGTGCCAAGGCATCAGTGGGAAAAATTAAATACTAAGTGAATCCTGTTTTGTCAAAGATACCAGTTTACTGGTACACCAGAATAAATACCTATAAAACCAGTGGTGTTTGTTTAATTCATCTATAATGGATTGTGTTCTTTGTATGTTAACTAGTTCTTACTGAAGGTAATTGTGGGTAAATGTCTCTAAGTCAGGTAGTAGGGCAGGTATTTCATGCCTGATTAGCTTCTGTAGAAATCTTTCCTTGAGTATTAACAGCCATCCCCCCTTCCCCCAAAACTTCCCAAAGGTCTCTTCATGCCACACGAGTTAAAAAACACAATGTTGCCAAGTATAAAAATATAATTAAAATTGTTCACAAAATATTCCATAAAAATTTAATAGGCTAGCATTTAGATGTTGAAGATATTTAGTTTAGTATTGTTATGATATAATTGTTTGTTGATATGGATACTATTATGAGTAATAACAATTTATTACTATGTTAGCTCTACATCTAAATACAAATACAATTGGACAACTCTGTTGAGACTAACTTCTTCTCCTGGTTGGTAAACTTGGGAAGACTTTAGTCTCTTAGTCCACCCTGACGCTACACCCCTAAAGAAAACAAAAAAGTTACATATCCTTATATTATATTTTCTTAGGGAAATATTGAATAGCTTATTTTGGAAGGTCAATTAGTAGAAATCGGTGGCGATTGTATCGACTTAAGCCAGACAAAACTTATAATCCAAAATTCTTTGTGTGATTTTCCTTTTGTATTTCAAAGTTGCACTACTATAATGAATCGTATCAAAGACGTTTTAATGTTGAAATTACATATGCATTGATGCTTTATGTGGTTATGTCTATGTGTGTATTTGTGTAAATAGCTCACCGTGAAACAATTCACACATGACACATATTATAATTTGGCACGGAATGTAGATTATTGTGAGAAGAGTGTATGTTTTGACAATGTAAATTATTTACTTTTTAAACTGTTTTACTAATTTGTTTTCTTACCGATAGCTTATGTTTTGCAGAGCAAGTGAATCAACTTATAAGTAATTATTCTTTCATATTGTAGTGTCAAACAATTATATAATTTGGTAAGAATATATCTTGTTTATTACAGATGATTCATATTTAAGGACAGATACCAAAACTCCAAAGTTGGGCAAAGG
>CABFWB010000169.1:386259-420121 GCA_902151455.1 Timema bartmani | reverse complement strand
GGGATTTTTGCTTCAACCACCACATGACCATATTAATTTTGCATCCATAAATCTAGCTGTATGAAGTGATACGAATGAACTTCGTGAAGTATGAATAATATTCTAATTAATCTTGTTTCTTTACCGTCCTCGTTTTGTTTTTTGTTAGACATGATTTATGGTGGACAAAGATACTGGTTTATATACTATATAAAATATAAGTTGGAGTTCACTTAAAGAATAATTGAAGCTAAATAACTAATTGGTGTTATTTTGCTTGCTCAGAAGTAGAAGTTCGCAAAATGTGAAAGCTTCTGTATACCAGTTAATTAAATAATACCAGCACAAAGTTATGTTTCTCTTTGTTTTGATAAATTAAAGAGGTCAGGTAGATGTATAATTAGTATGTTTTCAACTCATACCTTTATTTATTTTTTGTTTCACTGCGTGTTTATACTCATACAAGTAATTCCCATTTTATTGACCGAAAGAAGCAAGGTCTTGGTTTAACTTGTCTGTCTGGAAGTTTTTCAATGATGGCTGTTGAATGCGTGGAACAATTTTAATGAAACTTGTCATAATCATTCTTCGAATCAAAGCTGAACGATGTACGTAGTTTTTTAGTCTGATAATATTTCAATATGGCAGCCACTTAACAGTTTTTTTATTTAAAAGCTAATCTAAGTTGATCCTAATTTTAAACTCTAGCAATCAATTGACTACATTGTCCCCTTAGACTTATTTTAATTTAAAAAAAATACATATTGTGATACTTACGTCTTGAACTACGTTATCAATGACTCTTCTATCTAAGTATAACGTATTATTAAATTTATTCATTTATTTGAGGTACTTAAAGTGCACTTTCTTAACTGAATGATTATATAAGCACAAGAGGGTTTCTATGAGCGAGAACGAAAGTCCCTACATATTTTACCAAGAAAGGTATTTTCACGTACCTTCTACGGTCCTTTTACATGTCACAATCGACAATGGACTGATGGTTTACTTTCCCTCCGAAGGAAGTTGTGCAACGGGTTTTTATAGCTCAAGAAAGACAACGGCTGGGGTTGAACCCACGAACATCAGATCCTGAGGCAAGCACTTTATACCAAGATTAGATAGGTCTATCTAATATATTAATGAATGCACTTCTCCTTTGTTTACTGTCCAGCTCAATTACCAAGGAAAAATGTCAACTTCACTCTCAAAGAGAAATTGTTAGGACTGTAGAAACTTAAGAACATGGTAAAATTCTTAACATGATGTACAGTTTTAGTTCATAAGAAGCTCGTTATTTGGGAATTGATAACTGTTGCCATAATGGAGGGAGAATTATATTACTATTGCATTTACATTACTATCAAGTTTAATTAAAAGTGTAAATATAATTTATATAGTAATCCATAAGGAATCTAGCATTGGAAGATTTTGATTACTTTTTAGATTAATTTTAAAATTAGTGAATATAAATACAATTTCTAGTATGCCAAAATGTTAGTGTCTTTCAATTAATGTTGTTGGCAGTGAGTGGGCTTCCTATAAAAATCAGGGCTTACCTAGTATTTTTTTTAATGGAGTGGGGTATGAAGTTTAATGTTAATAGAACTACTTACTATGAGCTGTACTTACAGATCCAAGGATTTTTTATCGTGGTTTTTGAACACCCCTTTCCCACCACGTAAGGGGTCGTAAGCTTTTCTGTCACCCACACCTCGCCCTTCCCCTATATTCTACGTATTTCGTTTTAGGATTGTTAAATTAGATTCTTTTCGTAGTTTGGTTATTTATAGACATAAGGTTTGGTAATAGTGTGAATGATAAGAAATTATAGAATACTTTGATCGCTATAAGTAAATTAAATATAGGTGCGGTTTTATAAATAACAATATGTTTATTTTCTGACGAAAAAAATAAAGTAGATTTCGTCTCACCATCAATATTAATTAAAAAAAACCTTTCGTGAGATGGATTTTGACCCCTTTCACCCTGTAAGAAAACCTAATAAAATACTGAAATCCCCCTTTCAAAAATCCTTACGTAATTAAAAAACGGCCCGTTACACTTTTTTTTTTCTAGTCCTTTATCTTAGTACCCGTTCGGATTATACGCTTATATACTAATAACGCTAATGGTTTTAAGGATGAGGAAGGTTATATTAAGATGAAGTGTACCCACATTTGCGTGGAGTGAGAGTGAAAAAACATTTTCGAATATAGATACCTTTAGTACAACCGACTGAGATTCGAACCTTAATCTCTCCGTTTCCGGCAGTCTAGTCTATTGCGAGAGTAGCACCGTAAACCTTGCAGCCACTGAAGCGGCTCCTTACACTATTGAGGCAGAAGCAAGGAAGGTATAATAAAGCGGAAATGTACCAACATTTTCATGGAGTTATAGTGGGGGAAGAATGTAGTAAGAAACGCCTTTACCACACCCGACCGGAACTTAAATCAGACCTCATAAGAGGAAATATAGACTGAATGAGTCTTGACAATTAGTTTGCGTGTACATTGATGTGGGTTTCAAGCTAATAATTTCTCCCCTAAGATTCGGGTGCTAGCACATATATAAAAAAGGGTACAGGTGAAAAAGGAGGAAAGTCTCATTTTAACTTAAGTTGAGCTACTGTTGTCATCTGTTAGACAGTCGTGATACTTTTCTAATTCCCTTAAGATTATGGTTATAAAAGGTCTCTCATATTTAAGTTTAGGGTATTTAAAAAAAGTATAAGTGTTTTGATGGGGTTCTTATGGTGTTTGAGATTTAAAATTTTGGTCCTGGAAAATATTTGCAGTGTGACTTTACTGATTTCCTCCCTTTAACCCTTTATTATCTACGTCTAAACATTCATTTACACGTCTTTGTATATGATTGTACCAAATTAGTCATCGATGAAATCTCATATTTTTTACTATATATCAGTCCAACACCTTAGCTCAGCCAGTTGCGTGTTCATCTACTTAGCGACATGACATGTTCGGAAAATTTATCATATATTATAATGAGATTTTTCCTTTCCACAATGAGGAGTATTATTACAACCCCCCCCCCCCCCCCTTCCCCCCCTCCGATCCTCTACTCCCTAAAAAAAAAACACCAACACCCNCCCCCCCCTTATCATCCATATCCGGTTCACTCTCATAAAAAATAATCTCGAAGCGCCATTACTTCGTTTACTTAATAAATACCCATTGCCTTTTTGAAATAAATATATGTAATTAAAACGTTTAATTCCAGATATAGTAGTGTAATAATATACTGTAACTATATATATATATATATATTACTCTATGTCCTCTACCGATGATTCAAACGGAATAGTCAAGTAATCTACTTCTATAGATTCTATGACAATTCCTGAATTTATGTAGCTTCATTGTTTGTGGATCGAGTGTACATTTGTTCCTTCTATTGTTATTCCAGCCTACCTCACCCCCGAATTCTCTACCTACTAACGCCCTTCCCTTCCCCCCCAGACCAACCGCTATATTTCTCAAACCAACGCTTTGTTTACTAGTTCGGCTTCCACATTTCATGAATTAAAGTTTCGCTTGAAAACTCGGCTCCGAAGAGGGGATACATTTATTTGGTTAATATTTACATTCAAGACTTAGTACAAATTGAGTTTTTGTATAAATGAATATGGGCCTATACACTATATATTTTATATATATATTATATATATATAATCCTCATATCAATAAGTTGGAAGTGTAGGGTATGATAAAAAATTCTATATAAAAACTTTTTTTTTTTGGCTGAGATAAATAAAATATTTCTCCAGTAGAAATAAAGATTTTAATTTGCTTCACATGGTCATATCAACAGTTGTTGACTATCTATAAAGGATGTTCTGGAATTTAATGACAACTTTTTATCTCCATTTAAAAATTTTCCAATCCAAACCCGCTATGATTATGAGTCATGACAGATATTCAACACCTGTCGACATCATTATGTCTAGAAAATTAAACTATTTTATTTATTTTGGCCAACAAAAAAAAAGTTTGATAAAAATCTTTATGTACACTGACCTTTTATATTATCCCCTTCCATTCCACCTCATTAAGTATATTTAGGATTCATCAATCCCAATATTTATATAGTAGAGGCAAATCCAGCTTATCCTACAGACATTGTTATCCTGTTTAATCCAAGGTAAATCTTGTGGCTAGCCATGAGGTTGGTATGTGTTTATTTTCACTATTGTCTTAAAGATGCACAGTGAAGAGAACTTCTTTCCAATGCGTTCCAAAAAAGTTAATTACCCATCCTGTTCACGTTAATCAAATAATTACTTACTTTTAGCAATTACTGCCACATTAGCATTTTTTATTTTGTGACCTTTGCCGTGCAGGTTATACGCACATAAACATTTATATAGTAAGGAGGACGAAGGTAAGATTTGGAGGTAGTGTATACGAATTTGCGAGAAAAGAGAGTGAAGAAATATACACAGGAAAAATTAACCCATTGCATCTGTTCGGGATTCAAACTTTGATCTCCCTGTGACCAAAAAATCAAACTAGACGAGACTGGCACCTTTTTTTTGCGTACCCATCGATGCGAGTCTGTCTTACTTAAGTTAAACTATTTCCGAAATCAGCTCTTAAAAAGATGGAGCACTTACACTTAGGGGTTGATTATCAACAGATAAGCTTCAATTTCTCATTTAATTTGAAACCGATTTTAAAAACTTAAAATTCCCATAATAATAGATTGGTGTAGGGAAAACCTTTTAGGAACTGCAAACATATTTTTTGGTGGTCAAAATAAATATATATTTACGATATAATTGGTGTTATTTTTTTAGGTAAAAATATTATATATCAAAAGTTAAAGCTGCAGGTCACCTGACTAGACGTATGAATGTATTCAAATATCAGTAACGGCGTATAGCCTGAACGGTTAGTAAGGCACAGTGTTAAAAAAATCAGTAAAAACTGTAAATGTTATAAAACTTTATTTCTATAAGAATGTATTGCACATTATTATAATATTTATAAAGTAAAGATTAAATATATTATTACAGTAATTAATATAGTAAAATATTACCGATACTGTATTAATATTTTCTTACTGAACACGATTATTTTTATTTACTTCAAATCGAACAATTAGGTTTGATTTTAGATGATATTTTGCTTAAAAGTTAGGCTACACTATTCCAAACAAATATGTTCTGACATATTCTCTTGATTTTATTACAAATAAATTTTATTAACAATTATATAAAATGGCACGTTGGTGTTGATACGACCTATTAGAGTATGTTGAGGGCAAAAAGTGGGGAAGGTCAGTATTTTTTTTAAAATTTCAAAACAAAAACGTTTTTAGTCCAAATTAATAAAATATTGTTACAAATAAGTTTAATTTAATTTTCTACATATTATAATAATATCAACAGTTCTTAACTAAGTTTATCTGTAATTAGCAAAAGGGATCTGAACGTAATCTTTTTAAATGAATATAATACCGCAATTTCCTTGACAAACATAAAAGAACTGTGAGTAGAAAATTTAACTAAACGTATTTATTAAGCAGGGCTCGCAAACTTGATACCCTTGGGCTGAATATGAACATTCTTCTCGTCTACAATACTTCGATATTACTATTATCATCTGACCTTCAGCTATAAACACATAAAACATAATAGTTTAATGTTAGTATTTACATTCTGAATAACAAATAACACATTAAGTAAACTTATTGTGGATTTTTTTTACTTAACATGATTTTAATAAATATTGATTGGAGTACATCACTAACCCACAAAAAATCAGGTCAAGTACAAGTTTTTAAATATTTTTAATATACATTAATTATTCTAGATACATAGCATTAAATAGTTACTATAGAGCTACATTGATGGACACATGGATTGAACGTCAAATTCTTATGGTCTAATTTGCCGTTGTCAGGGGGGTCGGGTTCTAATTCCTGATGGATATATACCAAATGGTTTTACCTTAATGGTTTCTTACATTCCTTTAATCTTATTGCACTTACATTTCCTCTCAATTATATATTACTCATCAATTAACTACTAGTGTGATTAAAATGAACATAATTAGAACGGGTATCTACTGAAAAATAAAAGCATATAGCATATTTAAGAAAAAAAGTTTCTATAAACTGTGGCCCGCAACTGTCCTGAGTTTTAAAATGGCTCTAAGGCTGTGTTGAATTTGAGAACACTTTAATAAATCAACTATGAACCACGGTAGGGAACCTAAGGCCCATGGGCCAGATCAGTCCTGCCAACAAATATTATCTGGCCCATGAAAAGATCTTCAAAACAACCATTAGTGTACAGTATACATAAATATAGACTAATTACAACACGATACATATAAAGATTGAATTTTTCGCTGGATATTTTTTCTAATCTGGCCTGACAATGGTTTTTCTAGCCCCTACGGCCCGTAATATCAATAAATTTGCTGACGTCGTGTCTATAACGTCACTTTCGCAGTAGACTATAATGCGGATGATGGGGAGGTCATGGTTAAAATCCCTGTTGGGTGAACTGAGGTGTTTATTTCCAAACTGCTTTTTCACTCTTACTCCAAGCAAATTTGGCTACACTTCATATAAATTTAATCTTAATCATCTGTAACCCATTAGCTTAATTAGTACACAGGCGTATAGCCAGAAAGATTAGTAAGACATGGTGCGAAAAAAAAACAACAAAAAAACATAGTGTCCAAAAAATGTTTCTGCCTTTAAAAACTGTAAGGTATACACTATTCACTATCTCAATGTGATGGTTTATAATTACTGAGATATAAAGACCAACTAACACCCCGGTTAATTGGTCCCACAGCTTTTTGACAATATATATATATATTATCTCAATGATTGCCTGGTAATGTCAGTAAATTGACTCTTACTGCAAGCAGAGCACTAACTTGATTAACCTCAAAACAACATCAAACTACGTGTCGGTGGTATAGTTGACTCTCCATAGCGTTCATACCGCATTCAGACACGTCGTCTTTGACAGCTTTAAACCACCTGCCCATTTAGGTCCGTGCGTTGATATGCCTTATCCCGAGCTGAAGGGGGTTGGGGGGGGAGGTTGGTATGAATACTAGCGGCCTCCATTGAAAAGCGAACCATCCCCCACGATTATAGATTTCAGTTAGAATGTAGGGGACGCAAGAAATAGTCACTGTTTTAGTAGTTTTTATAGAATTTTTTTTGTTTTTGACAAAAAAAAAATTTCTTCAGTAGAAATACATAGAATTTAACATTCTTAACATGGTGATACCAACATTTGTTGAATATCTGTTATGAGCATAGTGGCATTAGATGAAAAGCTTTTTAAATTAATAGAAAAAGTTATCACTAAATTCCAGGACATCCTTGACAGATATTCAACAACTGTTGATATCACCATGTGAAGAAAATTAAACTCTTACGTTTCTACTGGAGACACTTTTTATATAATCGGGCCAAAAGGTAAGTTTTTCCTTAAAAACTGGAGAAAAAATGACCTTTTACTACCTTTCCAACACTACCATCTTAACATAGTTTTCTGCAAAGATTTTAGGTACATATATAAATCACAAGGGAAGGAAATGGATTCGTAGAAACTTTGATTTGTTTTTCTTTACATCCTCTCTTACTACCCATTCGGGCTTCTATATGAATATTTACATTAATAGAAAAAGAAGTGAGAATGGTATTGTTGGGAGGAAATGTACCCACATTTGAATAGTGAGCGGGAAACCCTTTAGGAATAAAGAATTGAATGGGTTTAAAACCCCAATTTCCCCTTTAAAAGTAAAGTCGTTCACTGTGTGAATTTAGTGTTAAATTATGACAAATCTAGTCAAAAGCAGGACCCGACGTTAGTGACAAGTTGAGTTCGGTGGTCTTGGGGGAAAGTGCTCTCCTGAGGACCCGATGTTCATGGGTTCAAACCCAGCTGGCGTCGACGGATTATGTTTTAGCGATAAAAATCCTTAGTATGACTTCCTTTGGAGAGGAAGTAAATCCGTCGGTCCCATGTCGATGGTGGCATGTAAAAGAACCCTGGAAGTTTTGTGAAAATACCTTTCCCGACAAAATTGGTAGGTCCTTTCAATCTCACTCAAATAAATTCTCCTGTGCTGATATCATCCATTGATTTAGAAATTGCACATTAAACACCTCTAATAAATAATATTTAGTGACAAATTCAACCACCAAGTGCTGTAGTGATACTTCACTGTAAGATAATAGCTATAACATCTGTTATTATGTTAATTTAACTTATTTGAAAATTTTTCTAGTATTAATATGCACAAGATAAATTAAATTTAAGTGAGGTTTAGAATATCTCTATTTCATTGGTGCCATTTAAATCTTTGGAAAAATTTACAAAAATAAAATCAAAATTTTTCTAGAAACCAATATTTATTTATAATGTACATTTTAATTATGTTTTAGATTTCAAAATTATTTTATTGTTATCTTTAAATTGTTTGTAAAACTATTTTAAAGAAAATTATTAAATTAAACAAGTGGATAGCTTGTAGACTATAAAAAAAAGTCAAATTTAATTTTAGGGAACCTTTTCGACAGATTTAAAAGGCAATAAAACCATTTATATTTATGTACATCAAGTGATGTGCTATGAAAATGTAACTTCCTATTGATAGTATAAATACCTTTGAGTTATGTATTGGAAACTCAAAAGTTAATTGCTTTACTTAGAAAAAGTACAGCATTTATTTCTACTTTAAGCTAGTTCTATTCAGTCCACCTCATTACACACTATTTGAGCAAATAATAAATAAACAGTCCATCTTATTGCACTATATTCTTATCTTAAGCTATTTCTAGCCAATGCACCTCACTACACCTTAACCCTATCTTGAGATAGTTCTAGCCAGTCCACCTCAGTACACACTACCCCTATCATAAGCCAGTTATATCCAGTCCCTTATTACACCCTAACCCAATCTTGAGTTAGTTCTATCCAGCCAACCTAAGTACACCCTATCTCTACATTGAGCAAGTTCTATCCAGTTCTATCCAGTCCACCTCATTATACCATACCCCTATATTGGGCTATCTCTACCCAGTCAACCTCATTACACCATTTCCATATATTTGACTAGTTATATCCAATCCACCTCATTACAGCCTATCCCTATTTTGAACTAGTTCAATAAAGTCATCTCGTTACACCTATCCCTATTTGGAGCCAGTTCCATCCATTCCACCTCATTACACCCTATCCCTATCTTGAGCCAGTTTTATCTATTACAACTCATTACACCCTATCCCTATCTTGAGCCAGTTTTATCTATTACAACTCATTACACCCTCTCTCTTACAATTCCATTCTAATGTTACCCTCTCATAGTTGTCTAGTTCTTCCCAATGGTCTCTTCTCATTGGGTTTACCAGTCATTGGGTTTACCAGTCATTGGGTTTACCAGTCATTGGGTTTACCCCGAACAAGTTTCTAGATTCTCCCATTCTCGCTGCATCTCCTTCCCAGAGTAATCTGTGAGTTTCGACTATCCTTACAATGACTTGTAATGAGTACAGTATATGTAACTCATCATTAGGTAGCCTCTTCCCCTACCCAGTCTATTCATCCATTTTTGGACTAAGTATCTTGTTCGAAATTACATTAAACTTATTTTCGTCATGTAAGGTATAGGACCACGTTTTACATCCAGAGATAACAACCAGTTAAATTAATGTTTTGTGTTTTCTTAGTTTTATTAATAATTAAGTAAAATATTAACACATTTTTTTTTATTTTCATTAAGTTCCTTCCTAACCACAAATTCTATCAAATACTTCCAATCATTATCCGATTTGGATGTAAGTTGTTTTAACGCTTACGCTATAAGGCGAAGGGATGTGAATTCTCGGTCATGGTTATTATTGTCAATGTGGCTAGCTTGTTGTCCGTGGTTCAGGGGGCCTTACCACGACATCCATTGTTATCAACCTTGTCAAGTCAAACAATTCCTGTCTGTGTTGGCCGAGGCAAGTTAGCGTCAAAAAGCGACGCAAGGATGTGTATAATGCTGGGTGTGTATGCTTGGTGTTTAAAAGGCCCACCCACGAAACGTGAGGGTGTGTATGTCAAATTAACTGTGAATGGAGACAGGGTTCACACTTTGGGACTGCGACCCCCTTTTGAAGGCCCGTCAGTAGTCCTGCACAATGTGTTTAGTAAGCTTGTTTATGTCAGTTCGTATTGGTGGCTTAGTCCTCTCTGTATAAGGCTAGGAGCTCAAGCTGCTATTCATGGGACATTTAGTAGGTGTGAGTAAAATCTTTTTTAACATACATTGGGGATCTATACATTTTTAGTTTTCTCTGAAAGTAAACACATTATTTTGTGTTAAATTTTATATTATCTCGCTAGTATTTTGCTAACAAATTGTTTATTACCACTCTTACTATCTGTTCAGGTTATACGCACATGCATGATAAAGATTAAATTTAAAGAAAGTTTTCCAGCAGTTATGTGGAGGAATAGTGTAAAACCATTTAGTAAATACTACCCTCAGTACAACTAACAGGGATTCGAACCCTGACCTACCCATCTTCGACCGTTCAGTATATTGCAAGAGTAACGGCTTAAATCTCTCAACCACCGAAGTGATAATCTTATTTCTATGTTGAAGAAAATCTTTGATGAACAGACCTGATTACTTATTTTACCTTGAATCAATCTAGAAATAGTCTCGGATTCAATTACATGGCATCCTAAAATAATATTTGGTTAGAATTGTGCTTTACTATTCATAGTTATGAATTGACGTCTAGGAGATTATGAGCTGTGGACGTTCTTGAATTAAGTTAGTAACTATGTAAGTCGTTAGTTAATTAAAGATTTTGCACGTTAAATAGCTACAGTAATCTACTTTACCATCATCATCATCATCATCATCAGGTGATCAGGATCCCTTTAGATCATGTACCAACCTCACCAGCAGCCTCTATTTTAAATAATACCTAGTACCGCGTCTTACTAGCCGTTCGGGTCAATTTTAAATACCAATATCCATATATATCACACGCTTTGGTGGTCGAATGGTCTAACGCGCTGCTCTAGCAGTAAACTATGTTGCCTAAGACTGGGAGATCGGGGTTCAGTCCCTGTTGGGTGCACTGTGGGTGTTTTTTCCTAAATGGATTTCCACTATCCCTCCATTCTTATGCGGTTGCACCTCCTAAAAATTTAATTTTGACAGCCCCTAACACATTGGTGTAGTTAGTAAATAGGTGTATAAACCGAACGGGTTGTAAGACGTGGTGCTAAAAAACTATAAAAATCATAGTAATAAAAATGTAATTGACCATAAGGCTTTAAGATAAATATACTTGGAATTCTAGTTAAGATATTGGTAGCTATTGCCTTAAATTTTTAAATCACTTTTAACTCTACATTTTCATAGAAGGTAGATTTAGTTAAAGTCTAATAATTCATTTACATGTGTTCACGAACAAAATTAAATAATAGTTTTTGATTTAATTAAAACCTAACTATAAAAAGCTATTTTAGAACGGGTTATTTGTAAATAAATATGTACTTTTATGATTATTGTAACTTAATTTGGCCAAACGTTTAAAACAAAGGGTATAAATTGTACGAAAAATTATTAGTAACATAATAGAATATTTTAAAAATATAAACCGGAATATTTAGCGCATTTTTTAGTTACTATCTATGTTCAAGGTAAACCACACTTGGTTTAGACAATCGTTTAGGTAAATATACAGTTTCACACACGAACGCGCATTCATTAGAATTTACATTATGATATATTTGTCACATACGTAAAACATTATGAATTTAATGAAGATTACTTACATTGTAATGAAAGATCATTTGAAAAAAAAATAAAACTACTTTTTTCTCATCCCCATTTTCTACCAAATCCCAAACATTAAATTTATTTAAATCGCCATTTTGTATCTTTGGATATGTATACGTGTTGAATAGAAGTAGATAATTTAAGGAAATAGAGAAAAGGAGAGCCATGAAATATTTTTTGTCATAATTCTTGATCAGAATAAAAACTCGTTTCCTTCGGCTCAGTTTCGAGTAACAAAAAAACACACAAATCCGGGCTTTATAGTCCCTCTAAGGACCTAATCCTCTTAACGTACAGTATAAATAACTTACAGCCGGATAATTTCAGACACTTGAAACCAACCACAAAAAATAATAAAAGAATTGGAGTTGGAATATATTCTTCAAAACTTTCCTAAAAGTTAAGTTTAATACAACGCTGTTGTCTTTTATCATCCTATTCAAAATCCGGATTCATTGATGGTAGAACGTTCAGAAATCAGCCGCATTTCAAGGATATGGAATCGTATTACTTAAAAAAAACTGTCATCTTGATAAAGTTTTTTTAGAAAAATACGCATCTGTGTGCACGTGGATCAAGGCGTAGATTTTTTTTATCAGAACCTCTTACTAACCGTTCAGGTTATAAGCATATCTACTAATTACTTTAATGATTTTAGGGATTAGGACAATTATACTTAAAGGAAATATACCCTCATTTGTGTGGAAGGAGAGTAGAAACGCACTTAGGATAAAGCCACTTTCAGAACACCCGACCGAGATTCGAACCTCAATCTCCCAGTCATCGGCAGTCTAGTCTACTGCAAGAGTAGCGCCCTAGACCTTGCGAACACCGAAGTGGGTTTCAAGGCGTAAAGCTCGTCTGTGATGGATAGTTTATTTTTATTTATTAATCACACAATATAAGTCAAACAAGGATTTATGACAAAACACATTAAATAGATATTTCCTGTCATGTAGCTGTTTATTAAAAAGGTTTAACAACTGGATTCTAGTTTACTTTTCCTGGTCTTGATGAAGAGCTATTAAGTTGGTGAAATCTGAATGGAGACCTCCCTTAATGCTGGATGTACGGATAGTATTTTCTTATCTAAATGACTTCCCTCTCTTCTTCTAGGCAAATTCAGATACATTTCCTCCGAGATTCTACTTTTTATCATCCATTCAATATTAATATAATTAAGGTGGGCATCCTAGATGGCTGTAAGGTATGGTGTGATATTAAAATACTCATTGATTAATCAATACATATAATATTTATTAAATAAAAATAATAAAACGGGGACCACAATTATAAAATATTCTTCAAGATTAGAAATGACTCAAAGACTAAATATATTAAATACTATTTATTTTATTTTGGTTGACCACGTCTTAACACCCTAACTGATAGTAATCTAACAAGGTAGGGATGGTGTAGGTTGAGTTGAGAGGAAATGTACCCACATTTTTATGGAGGGAAAGCGGGAACAACCATTAAAGAGGGACAAAAAACTCAGAGAGTTCCGATATCCCCTTAACCAGAAATCTAGTCCATTTCTAGAGTTAAATCTCATACACCATGACCAACAATGTAAACAGGAGCTTAAGTTGTTTTGAGGAAATTACATTTTAAGTTTTTAATGTCACGATTACAACACAATTAATTACCTTTTCCGTGATTAAGCTGTTGGAGAGGTCTAGTAATAATATCTAGAAGACCCTGGTTTATAAGTCATATAAATGTAAGCTGTATCCCAAAGAAAAACCCTATCAATTAGAGATGTGAGACACACTTCTTCTATTCAAGAGGATATCAAGACGAGAATATGACAAAAATATCGAGACGCGAGAAAAAGACGAGAAAACTTTCTTTGAATGTACAAAAATGTAAATTATGTTTATTAATGTAAATATAAAGTTTATAAAGTGCTAAAGTTCCTTTTGACATTTTGGCTGGTGCTTGTTTTGGATTATCTTTTAGTCCATTCAACCACTTAAGACATAAATCATACACATTTTAAATGTAATCAACACAATAGTGACAGTTGCAATGTATACCACTTTTAATATTATTTCTTATTGTAACAGTTAAAATGTAGAGTTTTATATATATATATATATATATATATATATAGATATAATGTAGAGTTTTATATATATATATATATATATATAGATATATTATTTTATTTGTAGCTAAAGCTTTTATTAATTAAGGCCGTTTTTAAGGAAAAATGTGGGGCCTATTTTAGGGTATTTACGGCATTACTATAGATAGTAAACTCTAGGTTTGGTTTGTAAATTTTTTTTAAAGTGGGTTAATTTTTTTTTAATATTTTTTTTAATCTCTTGAATTTTTCAATATTCATTTTTAACTTTTGAGACGATATTGAGATTTTTTTTCTCTTCTTGATCGAGATATTTTTGAGTCTCACACATCCCTAATATTAATCGTTTGAGTTCCTGCCCCTGCCCCTCCCCCTCATCTATAATCCCCACTCCCCTCTCCCAAATAACAAACACCAGCAATCCACGGCAATGTTCTAACTTGAATTTCCAGTAACGATTTGTCTTTCATTTCTTTTTTTCAGAAGCATTTTACTAAGCTTTCAAACGAATACAATGTTTTAAAATTACTTTGTATGTAGGCACATAACTTTTATTTACTGTTCACTCTTAAATATCCAGATTAATCTTCACTTCCATTTGACATAATGTATGATACCTAATTTCTATTATCCGTATTTATTTGTTAACTTTAAGGCCAACTTACAACCTTATACCTCCATAATATGTCATACGGTTAAAGTAACAACTTTTAAATGATCATAAGAAGCAAGTATCTTGAATTCCAAATCCTTTTAAATATGCTACCTTCGACTGGTGCATTGCATCATTTAAAGCTTTTATTTTTTTATTTTTCACGGACGTAAAAAATAAAGGGAAAGAAATGGACGTGCGTTACCATTTATAAATATTTGTCGTGACCTGAAAGGTAAGAAATAAAACAGAATCAACCATTTCCTTTTTCAACGGAAATAAACTGTTTTAACTGGCAATAAAGAAGACACTAAAATTGTCTCGAAAAAGATGAAGGAGCAATTAAATGTCTTATTAAGCTTGATTCACACAACCGTTCAACAAAGGATCAAAAAAAATATTAATTTAATACTATAACAAATGAAACTTTAAGAAATTACGAATTATAGATGTTAGTAAAAATAAGTCAACTACAAGTTAGAAAATTAAATATTTCACACCGTCTGTCTGTATGCCCCTCTGTGAAAATATTAATTAATTAAAATATTAAAGTTTAGTTCAATAGGTCAATGTGAAAGTAGCGCGTCACGTTGGATTGAACATGTTGAGAGGATGTTTGAGCATCAAGTGACGAAACAAATAAATGAAGGTGGAGTGTATGTATCAAAAGGAAGGGGTAGGCCATGTAAATTGTAGCTAATTGTTGTAGATGAAAGTGTGGAAAAGAGAAAAATTAAGAGTTTTGAGAATAAAAGAGAACGTATGACACGGTGTATGGATGTTGTTGAAACAAAGAGACTACACAAGAATAGATAATTGTGGGGAAAGTTAGTGAGGATGGATTTAGTACGGAGTTGTTTTATGATCTAAACTCACAGTTTCTTGCCTACCTAGTAAGGGAACGGTGGTATTTTATTATAATATATGTATGTATGTATGTATGTATATGTATGAATGTATATATATATATGTATATAAGTGTGTGTGTATGTATGTATGTATATACGTATGTATGTATGTATGTATGTATATATGTATGTATATATGAATGTATATATGTATATATGTATGTATATGTGTATATATGTATGTATATATGTATATATGTATATATGTATATATGTATGTATGTATGTATATATGTATGTATGTATGTATATATGTATGTATGTATGTATGTAAAGGTTTATTACAAGTTAGTGATATTCTCTGTAACATCTATTTATGGGATGGCTTAGCTCAAAACAAATTCATATTGCTATGAATTAAAGTATTTTTACAACTTTAAGAAACAAGAAAGTATATATAAATTTGAATAATATGTTAAAAAATTCTTAAAAATATATTAAATCATGTCCACAGTAAATTAAAGAATTTACAAAGGCTACATATATGTATAGATTATTTAAAACGCACCAAATAATGTATATTTTTAAAAGATTGAATACAAATAGATGAAAAATAGAACAAAACATTGTCACAGCTCACACAACCAGTTGTCAATTTTGATTCAATGAATGATTATCATGGATTATCTTATGGGTCTACACCACAACAAACAGTGGCATACATTAGAACAACCATTAATCATTCTAAATTAGACTTTTTTCCTTCACAATAATGTTATCAATACAAAACCAATTACTCTTTAGACACTTATTAAAAAAATATCAAAGTAAACGTCCCACTCACATACAGCCAGATTGGATTAAATCATTTTCTAAAATTAAAAGAGAGCTCATTAAATCATAAAAGCTCCATTTGGAGAGCGCACTTCCTTTCTCCACCAGCTCGGAGATAAATAGGACCTTTCCCAGAGTGGTTTCTAAATGTGGCGAGTGCTTGATCCTTTCATGGATTAACGAATATAAGATGTTTTAAATAGAGATAAAATAGAGAAATTGAGCACAATATTTGATATTTTTATCAGTTTGTTTCACCACTCATACTTTGAAATATAATCATCGCAATGTGGGTTTTTTTATTTTAGACTCTTCACTGATACAATGGTTTTAAATAATTGGGATTACACCTAAGGCATCCCAAAGCTGGCAATATCAGAAACGGAAGTTTAAACGATAGTGTAGTGTTTTAAATCGATAAAATAAAGCTCTTATATGTATATAAGAATTTATTGAATCTTTAACAAGTTCACTGATCCTGCTTCGTCATGACATAATGTCATAATCAGAGAAAATCCCAAAATTGTTAACCTTACAATATATCATGTTACTTATATACTCTATGGCCATAAGAAATCTAGATATTATTGCCTCAATTACAAAGTACGCCACCTTCTCCTTTCTTGAGCTAGTTCCCTCTAGTCCACCTCAATATACACTATCCCTATCTTAGCTAGAAATATCCAGTCCCCCTCAATTAACTCTATCCGTATCTTGAGCTAGCTATATCCAGTCCACCTCATTACACCTATCCCTATCTTGAGCTAGTTTATCCAGTCCCCCTCACTACAACTCATACCTATCTTGAGCTAGTTCTATCCAGTCCACCACATTACACTCTAACCCTATCTTACGCTAGTTATATCCAGTCCCCCTCACTACAACTCATACCTATCTTGAGCTAGTTCTATCCAGTTCGCCTCATCACCCTCTATCCCTATATCGAGCTAGTTCTATCCAGTTCACCTCATTATACCTATCTTTATCTTGAAATTGTTCTATATAGTCCGTTAAATTACACTCTATCTCTATATTAATCTAGTTCTATCCAGTCCATATAATTACACCCTATCCATATCTTAAGCTTGTTCTATTCAGTCCATCTCATTACACTTTATCCCTAGCTCGAGCTAGTTCTATCCAGTCCACCACATTACATTCTATCCCAATTTTGAGCTTGTTCTATCCAGTCCATCTCATTACACCCTATTTCTTTTAGGTCCATTCTAATGTTGTCCACCTGTAACCCTCCCAAATTAAGAAGAGAAACATAGTTACATAAATGTAAAGTTAATTTAAGGAACACAAATAAAACACATTGTAGTAAGTTTCTAGACACACATAAAGGGGTAAAAAGCCCTAAGTAATTATAAAACAGCCCTTGATTGCTGAAGTCAAATGCAAACAGCCGTACAGATTTAGTAATTTACAATGGCACATTCTCAAATAAACACCCTATCTGAAATTACTATAGGAGAAAGATGCCCATAAGGAGAAAAGGCTTTCATTCTATTATTTATGTAATTAAAAATTATTAACGAAATATATTTACAATTCAACATTACTTAAAATTAGATCATATTCCTGACAACAAATCCATCCTATTTAAAAAAGTATAATAATGTCTCCAAAAAGCCTCAACAAGATTTAATTAAGTATTAAGGGAAAATTATAACAAGACTAAATTTTAGAAGGAAGACAGGGTTTTGAGATGAAAAGACAACACAGTCTTGAAGAGCTTCCTAAAGAGAATTTTAAAAGATAAAATAAAGATTAAAATGTATGTCCGAGAATAAATTTAGTTTAAATTTTGATATAACAAGGGCCGGTGACCTGGAGTTCTAGGGGTAAGGCGTCATATTTCTGTGCTGGGAGTCTGGGGTTCAATCCTCGGTCCCGGCACAGATTTAACTGATTGCCAAACCCTTCCTTCACCTCTGAAAAGACGTGTATTAATCACAACTTGCGAATGTGTGGAGTGCCAGGCATCCCCCGTGGTTCGGATCCCACGTTGAACTGTAGGTCCTCCATTTCATCTCACAATCACCCTACAATTAGACATTAGCATAAGTGCGTATAGCCCGAATGGGTAGTAAGACGTGGTGCTAATAATATTAATAATGATATAGCAAGTAATTAGTTGACCTATTTTTTTAGCACCACATCTTACTACCTACTCGGGTTATACGCCTATGTACTAATAATTATGCCAATGGGTTTGGGATGAGGGAGGATGAATTTAGAGGAAGTGTACCAGCATTTGAGTCGAGATAGATTAGGCAAACATTTTGGAAAATACAACCTCAGTACACCCAACTGGGATTGAACTACGACCTACTCATCATTAGCAGTTTAGTATATTGCAATAGTGATGCTTTAGACTATGCGGCCACTGATGTGGGTCCTTAATCATAGGCGTGAGCAGGGTGTGGCTGACGGGGGAGAAAGTTGGAAGATAAAGGGGGTTGAATCAGCATCCCTTTCCACCCACGAGAATCTGTTTTAATATTTCTTTAACAATTACAATTAATTTAAAAACAAGAAAGAATCAGTGTTTTATTTTACAACAATATTCTTTGAAAATTTACATTATAAATTATAATACTATCCGGCAGCTAAATTGTATCATTATTTTAATCTCGTCAATAATTTCATCCAAGTCTGGATCCACAACCATGCTTTGTTTGATGACTAGGACCATACGTTGACCTTAATGTTCTTGGAATAAAGTGCTCGCCTAATGGACCCGATTTCCGTTGGTTCAAACCTATTTTTCTTGAGTAATAAAAATCCGTATCACAACCTCCTTCAAATGGGAAGTAGGAGCTGTTGGTCCAATTTAATTTGTGGTATGTAAAGGAACCTTGGAATTTATGTGAAAATACTATTCCCGGTAAAATTTGTATAGTCTTTTGCTCTGGCTCATAGAATTTCTCGTGTGCTGATATAATCAGTCTTTAGAAAGTGCACGTTAAATACCTCAAATAAATAAATAAGAATAAAAATAAGATCATGAGCTAATGTACTATTAACTATTCTTGGAATATCCATCGACGCCATTTCTAAAAATAATTGAGTTATTTTGTCCTTTCGTCACTAAAATTGTTCTAATTATTTTAGGTTACTAGGAGTGTCATGGCCCCCACGCCTATGCCCGAAATATTTAAACTCATTAACCATGTCAAATTATATGGTTTTTGCAGTACACTCTCAATTATATCAGTTTTATGACAATAATCTCTATAAACGGGAAGACTAGTACCCTGAGAGGATAGTATTTGAATACTCCTAAAATAGATAGGGTGTAGGGAGGTGGACTGGATAGAACTAGCTCAAAATAGGAGGATATGGTGTAATGAGGAGGACTGGATAAAGATAGCGTGTAATGAGATAGACTGGATAGTAATAGCTCTAGACAGGGATGTAATGAGGTGGACTGGTTAGAACCAGCTCAAGATAAGGATAAGGTATAACGAGGTTTACTGGATAGTAATAGCTCTAGACAGGAATAGGGTGTAATGAGGTGGACTGGTTAGAACCAGCTCAATATAGGGATAAGGTGTAACGAGGTTGACTGGATAGATCTAGCTTTATATAGGGATATGGAGTGATGATATGGACTGGATAGAACTAGCTAAAAATAGGAGGATATGAAGTAATGAGGTAAACTGAATAGAACTAGCTCAATATAGGGATAAGGTGTAACGAGGTTGACTGGATGGATCTAGCTCTATATAGGGATATGGAGTAATGAGATGGACTGGATAGAACTAGCTCAAATAGGAGGATATGAAGTAATGAGGTAAACTGTATAGAACTACCTCAATATAGGGATAAGGTGTAACGAGTTTGACTATATAGGGATATGGAGTAATGAGATGGACTGGATAGAACTAGCTAAAATAGGAGGATATGAAGTAATGAGGTAAACTGAAAAGAACTAGCTCAATATATGGATAAGGTGTAACGAGGTTGACTGGATGGATCTAGCTCTATATAGGGATATGGAGTAATGAGATGGACTGGATAGAGCTATCTCAAGTAGGAGAATATGAAGTAATGAGGTAAACTGAAAAGAACTAGCTCAATATAGGGATATGGAGTAATGAGATGGACTGGATAGAGATAGCGTGTAATGAGATGGACTGGATAGTAATAGCTCTTGACAGGGATAGGGTGTAATGAGGTGGACTGGATAGAACCAGCTCAAGATAGGAATAAGGTGTAACGAGGTTGACTGGATAGATCTAGCTCAATATAAGGATATGGAGTAGTAATAATGACTGGATAGAAATAGCGTGTAATGAGATGGACTCGATAGAACTAGCTCAAGATAAGGATAGGTGTCGTAATTTTTTAAATTTTGGCAAGGAACATTTGAGTTTCTAATACTATAGTAGGTAAGTAAATAAAAACATTCACGTTAGTGATTTAGTATGTAGGAATGGTGTCTGAACTGACATGTTCTGTCCCCCTTGTTCCATGGCGACTAATTCATGAGCCAACTTTATGCTCTCTTATCTGAACAGTTTGCTCTTAATTCTGGACTGGTATCAAATGCTGTGTGTCTGTATGAAACAGCCGGGAACACTTGTAAATATACTTAACGTAACATGTGGAGTTAAGATTAAAGAAAAGAAAAGTTCACGTGCACAGCTTTTTAATTCATTTAGGGATTGAGAGGTTCTTTATCCAGACATGAGAAAAATGTATTTTGGTTACTAGACTCAAAAATGTTCCCTGGTTTATTAAAGAGAGTATTAATCCTTTCCTATTTCTTAGAGTGGATAACAGTTTCATAACCCAAACTTAACTACGGGGATAAGATGTTAAATGTACCATCCAACTTTAATAGGAAGAACTTTATTTGACAGCTTGAAAAGGTACCAGATCTACTTTCACGTATCCATACGTAAATTAGTGTAATCTGCAACTCTCACTTTTGATTTATAGTAACACTAATAATATAGAAGTATGTTAACAATGATGGACACAAAATAAAGGTTTGTATTTAAATAAACTTGTATGTACCAACCATAATAAGCTGTAAGGAACTTGAATGATAATTACAAAGGTTCCCAAACCAATGTTAATATATATATAATTACTAAGTTAAGTGAATAAAGGCTGTAATATTTGATATACATTTATCTAAAATAGTCTAAAATTATCAATATTGCCCCAGAAACAAGGTTTATTTTCTTAAAATGTCTAGCTTAACTTTCTTAGAGTAAATCGTAATTGTGGAAGTATAGGGAACGCGAATTAAGGTGTTTTGGCAGTTTTTATAACAACACTTTTTTTTATCAAAAGAAAATAAATTATTCTCTAGTAGAAATATAAAGTTTAAATATGGTGATATCAATAGTTTTTTAATATCTGTAATGAGCATAGCAGCATTATTTGAGAAACTTTTTAAAAGAAGAGAAAAAGTTGTCATTAAAGTCCTGAACACTCTTGACTGATATTCAACAATTGTTGATATCACCACGTGAATAAAATTAAACATTATATTTTTGTGATAGCAATATTTGATTAATTTTGACAAAAAATATTGTTTTGCTGTGTGTATCATATTTAGTTTGGTTTTTTTTTGTTGCATTAACTGGAAGTACTTTACTACGGAAAAATTCTAAATGATAAATATGTATTTCATCAAATTTATATTTATTTAATGGCAGAAATAACATTAGTGGATAGTGACAGTAAACTCCTAAAATAAAAACCTTATAAAGGGAGACTTGATTTTAAAAAACGTAAAGTAAATTAGCAATAATACGGTAAATTAATATTCATGTAAGAACTTTTGATGAAAATTTGCGCTAAAGCTCATAAAATAATATACTATTTAGAATTACTTAGGAAAACAACATCATATTAAGAAAAAAAAATTACTTAAAAATACCTTCACCAATAGACACGAGGACAAAGGAGTCAACCTTTTTGGTATGATTTTCCAATGTTTGAAAGGAAAGGAAGGGCTTCAATCCCGGCTGTGTGTATTAAAGTGTTTTTGGCTATATTATTCCTAACTTCCTTCTACGAAATTGTGGAATACCATATTATTAGTATGGACTTTTCAAAAGTTTTTATGACAACTTATTCCTAGAACTAGGGATATGGTATGAAAATTGGAAGAAATAAAGATAAATAAGTGAGGGTAGATATGGGGAATCCTAAAACGATATTTTAAATTTGGAATAAACACCCCTGTACACACAGCTAGGACCTACACCTCCTTATCTCTGGGAATCCATGCCTGTTGTGAGCCTGAGAACCTATACCTTGTGACCATTGATGCAAGTGACTTTTATTCATAAAGCTAGGTTTCAATCTTGACCAAAAATAATTGATAAAGGGTAAGGTTAGGATTTTTAATATTCCTTCCAGTTTAAGGCTTGTGGTTCAAAATTAGATGTATGGTCAGGTTTCCTAATTCGAGTTAGTTTGAGTTGTTCTAAATTAAAAAAAAAGTGTTGTGTATTTTATTTGGATCATCATTCATTATTCTATTCCTTCTTCATTTTCTTTCTCTCACCCCTATCTCCTTTCTTACCTACCCCTTGGTTCGAAATTCCAATAGTTTACCATGCCCGATCAATCAATCATCTTTTCCACCCTCGTACTATTCCTGCCTGATCTTCTCCAAGAAACCCTTTTTACATATTCACCCTTTTCAAAATAAAATAAAAAATAGAATAGTCCAAATATGGCTATCTCTCCCTTTGTTCGTCAAAACTAATCCCTTTTCGTGACCTCATCTCGTATCCCGAGTCAAGGAACAATATGATGCCCCATTTCCCTTAATGATCCTTGAAAAGGACTTGAACTTAAAAAAATAAAAAAATAAAAATAAAGTGTGGATCAGGTCAGGCAGTTGAGAGAAGAGGTTTTTTTTATCTTCCTTTTTAATTTGAAAAGGGATAGGGTGAATATCTCATTTGAGAGGATCATATTGGTTGAGTTCAAAGTGGATAATGTATCAAAAAGCCTCAGAAAAACATTGTTTCCATCAGGTTGTATGAAAGGATATGTTAAAAAACACTTGGAACCAGAGTAACATATGAGGAAATGGGCATTGGATAGGTATAATCAGTATTTTAATAGTTACATAGCTAATAATACCAGTGGATTTTCTAGGCTT
Organism: Timema bartmani; assembly: GCA_902151455.1. Classification (NCBI taxonomy): domain Eukaryota; kingdom Metazoa; phylum Arthropoda; class Insecta; order Phasmatodea; family Timematidae; genus Timema; species Timema bartmani. The sequence continues at coordinate 396,735 of CABFWB010000169.1, read as the reverse complement.
GTTGTCAGGGTAAGCAGAACTCATTTAAACTGTACCTATGAATTATTATCAACACTAACTAAAAGATTCATTGAACAGTTATCAACAAATATACATTCCAATGTGTGGTATATATTGATGAGATTATCTATGAGTGGTAAAATGAGGATAAAGTGGAGGAAAATATAATATCACAGGTACAGTTTTAACAAGCCCTGCTTACCCTGGTAATATTCCACAAATATACACTGCATTTATAGTTACACCTAATTATTCATAGTTCAATTTTGAGGATATATTCCTATGCCTTTAAATTTAACCATAAACACTGGCCATTAAATATTAATTCAACAACTACAGGTGATGTAATATTATATTAGTAGGTATATTCATGTAACTTATCTCTCTTTATCCCTCTGACAAAAAATATTAACATATCATGATTACAATAAATAAGTTAACTATAGCTGCTCCCAAATCATGTTGGTGTGTTTTAATACCAATTAAGAGCATCAATTATATCCTGACATAATTTGGGGAACTGTTGACATAAATACTTTATATAATTTGATCCTAATAAGACATTCAGATTTTTATTAAAAACATATTGTGTCAGATGAAATATAAGAATCTAGCTCAACAGGATATTATAATAATCTTAGTAAGCTACTTTAAATCTCATTAGTATGATATCGTGTATCGCAAATTCATCCAGTCATAAAATTTAATATGCTAAACGATTATTTTATGCAGATGATATAAAAATCGAGATTATCTTTTTTTTTTTAAGTTGTCATGACCACACATTAACAGCTAAAATAAAACTTCATCAGATAGTTCCAATCTTTTACCAATGAGACTGCGATAAATTTATAAGTGCTGAGAAGGCGATATATTATCTATTAATATTAATCGAATAGACGTGAAATAAAAAAAATAAGAAAGAAAGATAACAGAAACTTGGAACATCATAGTTACGATTGCGCGAATAAAAAGGATTAAAAAAAATACATTCGATGAACATGAGAGGTTATTTAAAAAAAAATTTCGGCAGATATTATCTTGGTATAGGAAACTTTTAATGTGGTTTATCCTTTGCTACTTCTGCACGGTTCGTGCTTCAGTTTTTTTATATTTTTTTTATTTTACGATGAACGCCCTTAAGCCACATATATTCTAAATCCTCATCCTTTTCTAACACTCAAACCTCTCTTTTCTTGCCTCCGCCGCTGTCTTGGGAAAGTGTACGTGAATTGATTTGCTCTCATTACCATAACAAATTAAAACTCACCTCACGTTGTCTGACTAAGAGATGTCAAAAGAGATTCGCTCCTTCGCCTCGGCACTTTCCGACTCTTCTCGGAAGCTCCCTTCTATCCTCATCTTTTTCATCTTTCTATCTCTCCCTTCAGCATCTCCCTAACCACCATTTCCACCCCACCCCTCCACCCCGCCCCCTAGACCCCGGTATTTCCATCTACTAATTTGTTCAGTCAAAAACACTTTATTGAAAACGTAACGCAAGTTTCCTAGACGCGCGTGGAAAGAGAGTTATGTTGGATGGGTAAATAATTAGTTAAATTAGGTTAAGTTCGCACAGTATTCTCTTTAACTTGTTTCTAAAACGCACGTCGAGGTGTGTGTGTACACTAGCGTGGTGGCTTGGACGTGACTTAATTTATTTAACGGATATGTTCGTGAAGCTTTTTATTAGTCTCATTTAGAGAAAGTATTGTAATCAAAGAAAGTTTTACCTAACTCGATGTTATGATTATGATGTCTTATCGCCCTGAAAAAAGTATATCTTTCTCTCTCTCTCTCGGTACTTCTTCCTGTATGCCTGCCTGTCTGCCTGTCTGTCTGCCTCTCTGTCTGCCTGCCTGTCTGTCTGCCTGCCTGCCTGTCTGCCTGTTTTCCTGCCTGTTTGCCTGCCTGTCATCCTGTCTGTCTGCCTGTCTGCTTTTCTGCCTGTCTGCTTATCTGCCTGTCTGCTTATCTGCCTGTCTGCTTATCTGCCTGTCTGCTTATCTGCCTGTCTGCTTATCTGCCTGTCTGCTTATCTGCCTGTCTGTCTGCCTGCCTGCCTGTCTGTCTGCTTGTCCAAGGGGTTTTATCAAAAATGACTTAGGGATTTCATTTGAACTTTATATTTAAATTCCAAATTATCATAATTCAAAACTAGACAAAGATTTCAGTTGTAGTCAAACATTTATTATTTTTAAAACTCAAGATTTTTTTCGAAAATTTTTGACCATTTGTTTAAAATGATAATCTTGAGTGTTTTTGTCATGATAAATAATTAATATTATCTATTATAGATTCGAAGATAATTTTCAAACATAGGTTTTAAGTGAACTACTCTTAATTACTTTTTTCTCATAAAAACTAAAACATTGATCTTTATGATAAAAATAAACACTCTTTAACTATTAACTTTAAATCAAATTGGTCAAATAAATTCAACAAAACTTAAATTTTTAAAATTAATTTTTGTAAGCTATCATAAAATTATAATTTATTTGTTAAAACAAAAAGTATTCGTATTTATAATAAAAAACTATTCCTGTATTTCCATTTTAATTCATTCCAAGGTCAAATTAAAAAAAACTATATTTTGTTGTAAGTTGACTACATTTCAATTAATGTTTACTTTCTCGCTATCTTACAGGTAGAGAATGTATTGTGATCATAAAAATAATCGAACTCAAGATTTTTATGAATCTCGACGTGTCATGACTCCCCGAATCCGAAAAAGTAGTTTCTGAATTTCCATTTGTCTGTCTGTTTATACCTCAAACTAGAGGCTAAACTATTTTACCGATCGCACAAAGATTTGGTATCTGGAGTTTTCATGGGGCTGCCCCGAAGGATTTTTGGTATTGGATATCTAACCCTAAAATTAAGGTTAGCTTAATAAAGGGTAAAAAGAGAAAAAGTCAATTTTCCCAAAATCGGCTTTAACCATTTTTGACTAAATCTCATTTCAAATCATTTATAAATATTTTAAACAAAATGGCTAATCTAAATATTTCGGCAAAATGTTTTTAGGGGTCCGGTCTGGTGCGTAAATTCACAATTTTTATCATATCTCCGAAACTATTTGAGATATGAAATTACTTATGTTTGTAAATAAGTAGATCTCTTTATAATACAAATATTATATGTGGAACATATTTTTATAAAACCAATAACTTTCAAGCTATACACACATATTTTTTTTAACTTCTCGAAAACTTAAATATAAATTATTGCGACCGTAAAAAAATCTAACCTGAAATGTTGATGGATATCGACGTCTCATGACCCCCCGAACCCTAAAAAATTATCTCTGCTATGCCATTTGTCTGTGTGTCTTTTAACCACAAAATTCAAGGTAGTTTAAGAAAAGCAAAAAGAGAAAAAATCATTTTTCTAAAAATTGGCTTGAATGATTTTGATTAAAATTCTTAGCTACGCGTTGATTAAGATTATAAATTAACTGGGAATTTTTATTTTCCCAAGACAATAGCTTTTAGGGTAATTTACAGGAGCGGAAATTTCCGTATCTACACAACTATTTGAGATACTAAATAACTTATCATTGTAAAATTTTAGTACTATTAAAAAACCTTAATTTGAAATCGATTTTTATAAAACTAATAGTTACGGAGATATTGGCAAATATATTAATACAATTTTGTGAGCCCTAGTTGTGAAGAGATATTACTTAAGTCGAAACGTAATAATTCCCTAATGCCATAGTGTAAGCAAATAGGTAAGTCTCTCAAGAAGTTGATGTTTTTCCTTTAACCTCTTAGAAGAAGTATTTGTACAGCACAGGGGTGAATCCAGGAATTTCGAGAGGGTGGGGGGGAGGAACGTGGTTGCTCCCACCGGGATTGGGTCGGGGAACTATAAAATTTAAAACCATGAATCAAAAAAGTCTTACGTAGTTGTATCGCAATTGGTTTTCGGGTTCACTAGTGTATATTATATTACGAGTTTTAAGTAAATATCTCAATTCTTAAACAATAGAGTGAGAAATTCCGCGTGGAGTTCCGTACCATTTATTTATATAAATAAATATAGATTATTGATAGTTTAGAATAGTCCTCCAATACCATTTTGAAAAAATTGTAACAGCTAATTTAAAAAAAACATTTTTACGGATCAGATATTTGCTAAGTACTATTGTATGATTTAAAAAACACAAATCTATACCAAATGATTATATATCTCCTTTGAATACAACCACTACCAAATTTACTTATATGTGAACAGCCAGTGTGGAGAGTAATAATCGGTTCACAGTTACAACAGCAAAAAATTGACTTGCTACATCTCACAAATTCCTACCCGCCCTTCCCCCATCCCCTTTTTTTATATACCACCCTTACTGAAACGCATCCTTTAAATCCACCCCCACCATCTCCCATCCGAGTCCTTCAATAATTTTCCAAACTTCCTAATTAGAAACTCAATTAAATCCAACTCCTTCTGACCCCCTATGATCATAGGGGAGACGACACAAGATCACGCGTCGTTGGAGGGAAGAGGAAGGATAGCAACTGTAACGACGCCGGCGTCCATCACATTGAAACTCTGGTGGTGACCTTGACATCCGTCACTTCTTTCAGAGATTTTCCGTTAGAAACAGACAAATAAGATACTCTTAATAAGTTAATTAAATATGTAAACTAGAAACATTAATGTTTTTACTAATAATTTGTAGCCACTGAATTCGAAGGACTTAAAAAATCTCCGTATTGAACGAAAATTCTCCATTCCTATTAGGGATCCATCCTTAAACTACGTAAAGGTTTTTTGAGGGGTGAAGTGGTTCAGTATTTTCTTACTTTTCTATAAGGGATAGGGAATCAGAATTTATCTTACGTAAAGTAAGGCTTTTTATCACCTTTATGGTGAAAGAAACTTAAAAAAAAGTGTCAGAAAATTCTAAAATGTTGTATTTTTGATAATTGACTACCCCCTACCCCTTTAATTACTCACTTTCATTGTTTTCTAGAAATAGTTGAAAATATATAGACCTCATATTTTCCCCCTATTACCAATCCTTATGTTGTCTAAATATAAATTAATGATTAAAAATAATTAATTTACCAATTCGTAAAAAAAATTACGTAAACTAGTGGGGTAGTAAGGGGAGGCGTTGCGAAAAAATGTATGGTCCCTTACGTTGGGGGGAGGTGGGGTCAAATATCATGGAAAAGAAAGGCTTTACGTAATTTAGGGACGGCCCCAAACTTAAAGACACTTGGATATTAGATAGCATCTGAATTCGTTTCACAGTGAAACATACGTAAGAGCACTTTAACTTTGACCTTTATACAGACTAGATGTAGCAATGATGAATGAACGATTTATTGACCCTTACGCAACTCTCCCTACTTTACACTCTTCCCTCTCACACCCAAAGTACCTGTAATGCAATTATTGCGATAGTACGAATGTTCTTGTCCACTAACAAATACGGAATGATTGACTAGAAAGTGTTCGTCGTAGTGAAAGCCTACCAGTGTGTAGCTTAATCACTTATTAGTCTAGCGCTAACCTTAAGGTGTGCTGGAAGGAATCGTAATTATTTTTTTTATCACCACATCTTACTATCTTAACAAGTTATACGTATGCATAATAATTACTCTAATTGGATAGAGATCACGAAATAAGTATTTTAAAAGTAATCTACTGGCATTTGCATAGAAGGAGAGTGGGAAACCATACAGTATATATTACCCTCAGTAAAAACGGCTGAGATTTGAACGCCAATATCCCCGTCATCGGCAGGCCAGTCAAGAAAGAGATTGACGCCTTAGACTATTCATCCACCGAAGCGGGTGGACCGTAAATAAAGGTTGAAGTTAATTAAAAAAAACACTCTTTCTATTAGAATATAAATATACTTTTTAGAACTCCGTCTCACTACCCGTTTGGTTTCTATGCTTAAAAAAAACCGTACCTTCTTCAAACGCTGTGATTTTAAACAATTTTTAACTCGTGGCACATTGACAAAGGCGCTAAAAATATCAAGGCAAACCATCGGTTATTAAGGAGAGATTTTATCATTCAAATAACGAGAAGTAATAGATTAATGGATTTTAAAGTTTAAATAGCTATGATTCTGAAAGGGTTGATCATGGATTTAAAAATATTTATTTATAGTCAATTCATTTATTTCTCGCTCATTTTTATATTCCCTTAATCTCACGCGGCACACTGGTTGAAAGCGTCAACTCTGGCAATAGGTTTGGGCTGCTGTTTGCATGGAGATCGGGGTTTGAATCCATGCCGAGTGAAATGACTTAAAAAATAGTTTTCCACTCTCCCTCTCAGCCAATGCGGGAACACTTACTCTGAACTCAATTCCCCATTACTAAAACACTACATCTGCGTACAACCCGAACAGGTATTGAGAGGTGATGACAAAAATTAATTAAAGAACCAGAAAGCCATTTTGGTTTATAAATATACTCAGGCAAGACAAATCGATTTTCCTTTTGTAAATTACTTCAACAAATTATTTAAAATAGGTATTACAAAATTTGATGGTAAAGTGTGTACCTTTTAAGAATGGAATGAAGGGAACGCGAGTTAACCAGTTAACACGATTTATGGCATCAATATTGCCATAGACTGGACAACTGGTGGTCTGCAAGTCAGGGTTCGAATCTCAGCTGGGTGTATTTGAAATGGTCCCACGGATGTGATTTTATCAATGTCATTTTTTCATCCCCTCTCCTCTTTACTAAGAGCACATTTCCTCTCAAATACTCCCTCTCCTCCAATCCTTAATTCATGGAAGATCAATTCGTTAATAACCAACTTCGGTGGCCGTGTGGTCAAACGCGCTACTCTTATAAAAGACTAGACTACCAATGACGGGGAGATCGAGGTTCAAATCTTGTTCGGGAGTACTGAGGGTGGTTTTAGCAAAATTGTTTTCCAATCTCCTTGCACACAAATGCTGGTACACTTCTGCTAAAAAAATACAAATTCATTAATAGCCATGGTATACGTACGTGATAATTATAAAATATTTAATACAAGTCCTTTTTGCTGGTGACATACGGTTATGTGGTAAAAATAATTTAATTACTAGTTCAATTAAGTTAAAAGTACAAAGAATTAATTTCTGGGTGATATAAGAGACCTTTTTCAAATTAATTTATATTTGTACTAACATAATAACGTGATAACATGCAGGTGTTGGGTAGATTGATGCGATATTCTCATTAATAGTGAAGTAGCAACCATATACTTTGTTGGCTTAGTGAGGGATTTCCACATATGTTCTAAACACAAGTTAGTAATTATCAGCACAGTAATTATAAACTAAGCTAACCTACTAAACCCGTTCTAAAATAGGACATTCAGACAAATCGGCAATAGTTTGGAACCTAGCAAACTTTAAAATGTAATAGGTATTAATTTGTTTTAACTTCCAAATTTATTGGAACAATGTTCCCCTATAACTCTATAAAAATGACTCTCCATTCGACAGTTGGGACAGTGCGATATCGTAGATCGTTGCTAGGATAAGCGGGACTTTTTAAAGCTGTACCTGCAATAATTTCTCTCCCAATTTGTCCCCATTCGACCAATCATACCTAATTCTTCTCATGGGAAATATATTCTAATTGATGGATTCTACTAAATGAATAAACAAAAACTATATATATCATTGGCACAGCTTATACAAGTTCTACTTACTCTGGAAACACTTCACGTCACACAGCTTATTCGGGACCACCTACATCCTTTTCGGTACAGTTCAAAATGGCTGAACATCCAACTGGTCGGCTAGATGGAGATCAGAATATTTGGAATGCAGTCACAAACACTCCTCATTTTATCCCAAGTATCTTATTTCTTTGTCTAAAGGGTTTTAAACTCTACTTCCTCCTACCCTTCAAAATTTCCATTTCCACTTGGCGTTCGTGTGTGTGTGTGTGTGTGTGTGTGTGTGTGTACACTGAGACCCTTATCTCGATAAAAAACTTTTAATTGTTATTCTTCTCATACAGAAAAGGCATCGTATCGTGACACACATTCTCTAGTTGTGAATTGTCTTTGTGAGGAGAAGGAAACGGAGTCTTCTTCTCTTCTTGATACCCAGTGGTATCAGCAGATCAGAGGAAAGGAGGAGGTATATACGAAGCTTGCATGTAAAGCACGGTATATCACCTTGGTCGCTGAGGGGGCCGAGGAGAAAGAAGAGATATGGTGGCCATGGAAACGCAGTTTGTGTTGTAATGAACATGGCGTGATTCATATTAATTGGTTGGAAATGTCTTTCCCTTAAGACCACCCGATAGTTCGATTTTTTTACGTCCGTCCCTTAAGGTGGGAGTGTTGATAACATTATTTAAGTACAATATCTTGGGGCCAGCATTCATTTTAAAACATATTGTTTAGAAATCAATTATTGCTCCAGTAGAAAAAAAAGAGTTTAATTTTCTTCACACGCTGATATCAACAGTTGGATAATATCTGTCAAGGATATCCTGGAATTGAATGAAAACTATTTTTCTTAGTTTAAAAGGATTTTAATCTAATGCTGTTATACTGATGAGCGATATTCAACAACTGTTGATATCACCACTTAAAGAAAATTTAACTATGTTTCTACTAGAGCAATATATTTTTTTTGTCAAAAAAATGTTTAGCTACAAACACTGCAAAAAAACTTCTCCTAAAGCCATTCATATACATTAGAAACCTGTTTATCTGAAATCCCAGTTCATCCGGAGCACACTTTCGACAAAAAATAATTGAAACAGTTTTTTTTTTCTACTTATTTTAGCACCCCGTCTCAATACCGGTTCGAGTTATTTTCATATTACCTAATTACACGAATGTGCTAAGAATGAGTAAGGTTAAATTAAGAGAAAATGTACCCACATTAGAGGAAAAGAAGAGTGGATCGCTAAGGAAAAACCAACCTTAGTAAAACCGATGGGTATTTTAACCTCGATCTCCCCTCCCCATCATCAGCAGTCTAGTCTATTAGGAAAGGGATGCCTTAGACCAGGGTTATTCAATTAGTTATCCAAGCGGGCCACCCCAAAAAAATAATAACATTTGGCAGGCCAAATATTTAATTCAATCCGTCGGTAATTTGGAACGTCATTAGATTACACCTTTGTAGTAGCTGAAACTTAATTTGATATATTTAATATTGATATATTTCAGTGAAATTAAAAAAAAAAAATATAAAGCTAGACTAGGGCTAGGCCTAGTAAATATGAAAATGTATATACTGTCAAAATTATTTAAATCTCAACCCCCCCTTCTACACAGTTGTTTCGTGAGCCTAGAGTCTGTCGGGATGTGCTATGGCCACGGATGGGGGGAGGTGAATGTGTATATGAGTGTGTGGGCTTGTTATTGACGAAGACTTGATTTTTAAGGTTTTTATTAATAATTATTCTATCTCTAGTACAAATGTTATGTTGATAGTGATATATGGATGAGAGAACATTGAGAATGTTTGGAGGCTTGTGACAAAATGGAGTCTTGTGACAAAATGGAGTCTTGTGACAAAATGGAGTCTTGTTAGGCATACCTAATGACCTCTCTGACTCCTAAAAATACCTACACGGTTTTCGAACCCCGGTATCTTGGGCTCAAGCGGTAGTAGTCGTTATTAAAACATAAACCATTAATAGGAAAAACTACATTTTTGGTCCCTTACCAACTTGATATAATTTTGTTCATATGTTTTCAGAGCAATTCAGAGACAGAAATCTTACAATAAGACTAATTACAAGCGAAGCAATCCGCTATTACCATAGATAACGCACGAATAATAAGCTGGCGATACATCGGCTGCTGTTGGTTGGAGGGGAGAAGAGATGTGAGTCACCTGGTCACCTGCCTTGTTCAAGGTTAAAAGCAAGAATGTTATACAGTTCAACTGCTATGTGGTGGCACTTGGAGGGACATATACCGGGTCTAGAGTGGGGGGACGTTTGGAGGGAGAGATACCGGTTCTAGAGTGGGGAACGCATGCTGCTGGAGGGTAAGCTCGCACTCCCTTGTAAACTGTACAACGCTTCTCCAGTGATACAGACTAAAAATGGGCAGAACGGCTCACTCTTGGGAACGGGTTAAAGTGATTCAGTTCAGTGAAATGAGCCGTTCATTTTTATCATTCAATCGTTCGCGAACGAATACTTGTTTTGCAGCTCATCGTTCGCGAACGACCTGATACCGGCTAGTAGATCATCGTTCGCGAACGACCTGATACCGGCTAGTGGATCATCGTTTGCGAACGACCTGATACCGGCTAGTGGCTCATCGTTCGCGACCGACCTACGGCTTTCAATCAGTCAATTACCGGTACCACTTGGAGAAACACATCGTGTAAATGAGCTATTCCCTTCGCATAAAAGGTCTACTTTCAGGGAGAAGTTCTTAAAGTTTATTAAATTAATTATTGTATTATTTATGCTCATGAATCAAATCTAAAACTTATTAAAGGTAGCACTTTATTTATTA